>JAOTQH010156176.1:0-15164 GCA_025631255.1 Cornus kousa
AAAAACAAAAAACCAAGAAAAAAAAAGGGGGGGAAAATATGAGAAGGCAAGCTATTGCTGAACAGCACTTCGAAATAGGTTCTGATAAAAATGTGGTAAGAGGTTCCTTGATATATATTTTTTTTGATGAGTAGGTTCCTTGATATATTAAGCACGTCTAGCACAACAATAGTACTTCATGCAGTATATTTTAGCAAGGTAGCCAAAAAGGCATTCCTGTAATAGTTTGAACCAGTCATTTCTACAGTTCTACTAAACAATTCCCTCAAAAATCTAATATGCATAAAGTTCCATCTCAAAAAGCCAAATGAATATATATGTACATGTGGCAGTAGTAAAACAAGTAACTGAGCAAGAAAAGACAAGCTGATCAAATTACTCTGCACTTCATATAATTTTATGATTTGATGCATTTAGCAGTTTGTTGCAATTTCAGTAGTACCCAAACCCATGCTAAAAGAGGTACTAGTAAGCAGCAAACAAATAGAGCCATATCTAAACATAATTTTAACTCAGCATTCACTCACCTCGTGACTCACATAATCCGACAATATATGCTTTTGTAGTAATTTCCATGGGTCTAACTCCAAGGGAAACTGCATTATAGAAAAAGTATTAGAATTGCATAAGACATATATCTTACCAAAATAATCCTATTATTAATGACTGGAGCTGAGTGCATAGGATAAAGCCATACACCCACAGGATTTCGTTTATGAAGCTCACTTGATACCCTTTAAAGACGAGACAATATACAGATAACAACATTGAGAACAAGAAATTGAACCAAAAAAAAGGACAAATAGAGTGAAAATGCAATTATGCATAAAATCAAAAGCAAGCAAAGAAAGAAGGGTTGGACACACGGGCAGTTGCAGGAGAATAAGTGCATTGGAGTGAAGTCCTTGCGCTTTTAATGTACCAACGTTTGTAGGATGCAGAAAATTCTTAATCTGACAATGACATTGAGCATTTTAAGTGGTCTTTAGTAGGTCCAGAATAATCTTAAGAGTTGAAGTTCTGCAGCTTCTTATTTCAAAGTCATCGAACAGGTAGAAATGAAAGTACTATAACCTATATATATATATATATATATTTATCATATCATGAATAAAGAATTTTCATAATTTAAATATTATGTTTGTGCACCAAGGGTTGTAGCCTAGTGATACTTCCTCACTTTCTAAAGTAGAAGGTCGAGTGTTCAAAACTCAATAGGAGCAAAGTGAGTGTGTGTTTCAAATAGAGAAAGAATAAATAAGATTATGTTTTGGCTATAAAACTGAACCCACGTTCTAGTAGAATTAGACCTACAACAGCCTATATATATACAGAAATGATCTCTTGCACGCCAGTGAGCAAGAAACTTTCTCCACACCAAGCATGGTGATTGTTGGAAATGATCCAAGAGTAAAAAAGGAAGTCACTAAAAAAGAACAGCAATCATATCTAACGGTCACTATACCTGGTGTGGATAAGTTTCTTCCTCATCGGTGTGCAAGAGCGCAAGAGATCATTTATATGTATATATATAATTATCTTTGAAAGCTGTCTTTGAATTTCTGAGTATTGAAGATTACTTTTGTGTGACATAATATCCCCTTGAAGAGGTGAAACCTTAAAGAACTAAAGATAAATTTACCAAACAATTCTTTTTCTTTTCTTTAATTTTGGAACTTTTTATAACTTGCAACAAGACCTCAGCAACCACTTCTCTTTAACCCAGAAAATCCTACTTCAATAATTGACTAATTGTAACACTTTTCTCCATCAAAGATTAAACCCGTAGCAACCCCAAAGGCCCAAAACACAAATAAACCAAATCACTTCCATAAACTATCATTCACATCCTCAAAACACTATCACATCCTCAAAAACTCATCCTAACAAGCCGTCTACCATATATCTTTCTCTAATTCTATGAATTTTCATTTAACACAAAAACCCCATAGTATTTGCTGTCCACAGAATGCACCAAACTTCATTCTGAAATCCCAACAACCTATCATTTCCAAAACTTGCATGTTCCAAACCTTTAAAATTTCCACAGACAAACACCTGTCTTAAATCTCGTTGAGCACTAAACCTACAAATTTTCCAAAACCAAAAGTCAATATGAAACTAACTACGGGATGCACCTATTTTAGGTCCTAGCCTTGTCCTAAGACAGAAAGGCTCTGATACTAGAAGCATCCTTTGTAAGGCAATCTTAAATTAACTTTGAAGGTTGCTTGCCTGGTAAACCAAGAAAAACTAAAGCAAGCGGAATTTAGCTGTCATCCGAGTGTGGAGACCTTGGCACACTAGATAATTTTTCCAAAGATTTCTTCAGTTGGTTGTCACGATTTTCATTCAGAATTGTGATTGGTTGTGCTAGAAAAGACAAATAGAGGTATTGCCATTTGTTAAGAATTTTTTTTATACTTATACAACAAGTTAAAGGTAGAGCTCCGTTAGAGTTCTAGAGTTGATAATGGAAGGGGAATTCTATCCACCAATGAAGGTGTCTTGGGTCTGTAACGTCCATTTGCAGTCAAGGAAATGTGCCTTGCCTCGTCAGCTTTTAGTTCTTACATACCATAAAAATAACCTATTCCTTCCCTCTTGAGTACCCATCTCCTTGGCTTTTGTTTCTTAATATACAAAGGAAGGAATTCCTCTTCCTTGCCGCTGTACCAATGTGCTTCAAAATTCTCTTCTTAACAAAGTGGAGCTATCTAATAATCCCAACAGAAAATAGTATCATGTCCATTATTTGATTCACTTTCAAATGTTATTAACTGTTCATCTCCCTTTTTAACTAGGTGTCTGATGACTAAAACGTATTCTATACATATAAGAAATGTGAAGGAGCAGTATATGTAACTTCAAGGTATGCCACTAGCCCAAGTGCTCACTATAGAGGCTACAGACCTCACAATGGGGATGGACCATAGATCTCTCCAGCAATAGTCCTTTCCAAGCTATAAATTTAAGATACAAGTTAGCATATTGTCATGGACTTGGACCTTTCCAAGCTCACGTGTGGCCTTAGACACTTTCAAGCCCCCTTGAAGTGCTAAGTCAGCCTACCTGAATGTGCTAGCTTAGTGAAGACTAGAACTATCTACAATGTACCAAACATGTCTAGAGAATTTTATACAACTCTAGACAAGTCCAGAAGAGACTAGACAACTCCACACTATTCTAGAGAATTCCGGAAAGTTCCATACTTGTGTAGAGAAGTCTAGAAAACTCTCGGTCCATGCAGGCTACCATGTCATCATCTGCTGGGCATCTGCGTGGCGCCTGCGTGGCATAACCTCTGGGTTGTGGCGCGTGACAATAAACTTAGGTCAACATCCAATGAATGTACTGCTGCAAACGGTCTTTTGAATGCCTTTGGGCTTGTGGCTATGTCTTTTTGGGCCAAGCCTACTGGTCTCCTATTTCTTGTTTCCCATGGGTTTCTTATCTAGGCTCTTTGAACCTCTCATGTTTTGAACCATGTACAGTTAAACTTTCTTTATGTGAATTGCTTTATTCTCCAGGAAAAAATAAATGAGTAAAAATGTATCACAGTATAATTTTAAGCCTATAATGTTCAGATCATGTAGGCCTCAAACTTCATAATTATTTTACAACACATCTTTTTTCCTTTTAAATAAGTTTCTTTTCAAACTATTCCATGACACTTCTAAAAATATTAGTCTCTTGTATGGGATCGGATCTAAAAACCTGCCTATAAATGAAAAAAATCATCTCAAGGAAAGTAATAAGATGGTTTATATATCAAACAAAGATCAATAACTACACCATCGGGGCAAAATGATGCAGTCCATAATCCACATTAAGGGTAATTTTTAAGAGAAAGGGAAGATCAAATTTAAATCAGTTGAGATAGTAAGAAAAATATATGATCAGCAGTTGATTTCATTTAAATCACTAATTACAAGATTTGTGTAATTGCGACTAAAGAGAAAGATGTTACGATATAGGAAAAACTATCCATTCATCATCATCTTTTAGTTAATCCCATATGAATGAGGGCCGGCCACATGAATTCTCTCTTCAATCTTTCTATTACATGTCATTTCACCTACTATATTTAACTTTTTAAAGTCATTTTTAATAACCTCATCCGATGTTATTTTTGGTTGCCCTCTCCGTCTCTTACATTTTATTACAACTAGTCTTTCTCGTTTGACCGGCGCGTCTCTAAGTCTCCAATGTATGTGTCCAAACCATCTAAGTCTACTCTCTCTAATTTCATCTAAGTCTACTCTCTCTAATTTTCTCAACAATGACTGACGCGTCTTTAGGTCTCAAATGTGTGTGTCCAAACCATCTAAGTTTACTCTCTCTAATTTTCTCAGGTGCTACACCTAAGTTTCATCTCACACTTTCATTAGTGGCCCCATCTCTTCTAGTCACTCCACTCATCCATCTTAATATCTCAAAGTGGTTGTTTTGTCTAGAAACTTACCATTTTATAGAAATGGGTTGTCCTACCATAGATAGCCTCAAATTTGAGATGTGTTATCAAACACCAAATTCTCAAAATATTTTTTCATACATTTCATTAACTACCATAAGTAGCCTCAATTTTGAGAAGTGTTATCAAACACCAAATTCTAAAAATCTTCTTTAATTGATTCCATTACCTACCATAGATAACCTCAAATTTGAGATGTGTACACACCAAATTCTCAAAATCTTCTGTCATTGATTTCCTTACCAAAATATCTCAAACTCATTACTAAAAAATTTTTCAATATCGGTAACTTAATGATGATAGTCTACCTTGCTCTCTCTATATATAGAGTCCTTGTTTGGAATGAAAGATGCATCACACCTTCAAGTAGCTAAAATAGTCCCCTAGGGTTTATTTAGTATAAGCACACAAAATAGATAGGAATCATTAGTCCCTTACATGTCAAAGACTCCATCGAGATCATGGAGACCTTTCCTCCTCCACCATCATCTCTGACTTGTAGCTTATCCAATTCATTGCAACCATCAAAATAAAAGGGAGAGTTAAACAGAAGCTCCACCGTCATCTCTGGCTTGTAGCTTATCCAGTTCATTGCAACCATCAAAATAAAAGGGAGAGTTAACAGAAGAGGTCAGTCGAGAAAGATAACATCTTCTAATGCAATTCAATTTCAACTACCAACCAAATCAAACTATTCAAATGTCCAAAGTTACGATCCTTCATATGTTTACCTTATAAAAGGCTTGATAGGTGAGCAGCCAGATATCATTCTCTCTGCATTACCTTTTAAATCTTTTCTAGTTGCTGAAAGTCTTTTCTCATCCATACCTTGTGCCAACTTTCTTAGCCATCATTTTCTTGCTTTGTTCAATCGTCATTAATGCTACTTGTACATATTTCTAACTCTCTCAACACAAACACACGTGGAGTTCTAGAAAAGCATGTCTCAAGAAAATTAGGGTTGTTTTATGAAAGAAGGTTGCCAAAGAGTCAGTCCCATCATGTGCAGACCAGCATGTTGTTTACAATCTGGGACGGCTGATTTGACAGTTTGGCCATCTCAAGAAGAGATGGAAGGAGTAATGGCGATGTTCCTGAGCATGCCTTTAGGCCCTTTACTACTCATACGAAGGACAATGAGCTGCCTGATGACCACAATAGTGCATGGCCCAACATTTACTCTCCTTGAAAGAGGTAAAAAAGTGACAGCTTCTGACAGCTACCTTAAGGAGGATGGAGAAAGTGGAGGAAAAGATAAAGAAGGCTCAGAAGAATAATGATTAGAAGGAAGAGATCTTGAGCCAACTCATTGAAGGTAACAAGGACCTAAATGAACTTGATATCAGGCAACTAAATGGTTTGTCCATTTTGGCAGCTGACAATTGAAGGGGCTTCACAAGACGAAACAATAAGTCAATCTACAAAATTCTCATTTTACACTAGCACCTCCGTCTCCTTTTCTTCCTCTTCTGAGCGGACAAGACAAGCCTAGCTCAGGGCAGTGATGGAGATGTAAGGACCTCAATTCCAACAACAATGGAGCATTTGATGCATGACCAGAGGTTCATCAGAAAAATGATGCATAACTAGAATATTGATAGTCCTAGTGGAAGGAATGACAATGGATTGCTGCCTGAGTATGCTGCCAGCACAAATGGTTCAAAAAAACAAAGACCTACCAAATGACCTCAATACGGCATGACCCAACATCTTCTTGCCTTAAATGCAAATGACCTCAACACGGCATGACCCAACGTCTTCTTGCCTTAAAATGCAAATGACCTCAATAGGGCATTGCCCAACTTCAATGTTCTTCTACATTGGTTTTATATATGTATTTCACGTTGAATGTTATATGAATCATTTATGATTCGATGCTCATGTTTCAAGTTGTAACTTCTTGTAAGATATTGCTTAGTGTTTCGTTAACTTAGTTCAAATCATGTAGTAAGCTAAGATAATTATATGAACTGAAAGGCAAACTTTGGAATGAAATTTGTAATTTGATTCCAGTCAAATGAGCAAAAAAACTATTAGTGTCCCGAGAACGATTCCTTGAATAATACCAGGGATTAAAAAGTCGTGCTGGTCATTCCATTAATTTCCATGTGCACCACCTTGTTCTAAGATGTTATGTCTATTGTGTTTCAGCACAACGATAAAGATAAAATGAAAGGCAAAATCATTTTAAGTTTTGTGCTCATTTTCCAATTGAATCATGGTTATTGATAGCACTGTCTATTTTTAGATAGGTTCCTAAGGGAAGAACACAACAGTAGTTCTAAGAGGAAATCCTTAAACCACTTTGTTGTTGTTCTCTTGCATGGTGATTAGAATTGTTGTGGATGTTGAAGCTTTCTAATATTCTAAGGTTGATCTTCTTATTCACTATTTTTCTTTGACTTCAGTTCACTTTCAAACTTCTCTTCAACTTCTATATCTTCCTCAATTTAGAGTTATTCTCTAATGTACATCTAGCTCTTCTAAATCTATTACTTGTCCTTTTTTTTATCTTATATTCCTTTTTTTTAAACCTTCAGTTTTATAATGATTACACCAATACAAGGTATTTCATAATTCAATTCAATACTCAAGTCTCGATCAATTAAGTGTGTTTCATAACGTAAAATTGATAAAACTTAAAAAAATATAAGTGCCACTTAAAATGGGAAATTTTTTTAAGTGGAAGTGACTTCACTTATCTAGCACTTGAAATTTTAGCTCTTAAAATTTTCAGTAGCATCTTAGTAACCTTAGACCAAGCAGTGGCCGTTATTTTACTAGCATAGATTACCGTAAAAGGAGGATATATAGAAGATTGTATCAAGCCTTGAAACTATGTGGGGCACAAAAAAAATAATATAAGAAGTTAATAGATCTACTACTGGCAAATGGAGTACCTTCGAATTCATTATCTTTTGTGATTATTCCAAACATTTTTGCAGCTTCACGAATCATGATTCCACTCACTCCAGTAAATGCAGCTATTTTACACAGAGCACTGTAGATAATTGACAATACAACAAAAGTTAAGTAACCAAACATTTACTTGGAATAAACAAGCATGCAAGACGTTGTGAATTATGCAGTAAAAATGAGTTGACTTTTTTATATTTTGGTTGACTTGGTGATTCTACGCAGACTGGGCCCATGAAATATCAATTCAGATGGATCAACGTTAACCCAAGTTTCAAAGACCAATGGCATAAGTACACTTTATCTACGTCATTTATTTATAAGCAAAATCTCAGGGTCAACTGGAAAATAATGTAGAAGGTTCAAGCTTAAAACACCGTTTTGTCTCCAAAGGTTAAGAATACTCCGCTTTTATTCATTCAAAATTATCACCCACAGAAAACTTACATAAGTAAACCTCAATTCATAACCAGAACTTGCTTTCTACTACTCTCTGGTATATCTCCTTCGGCAAGAAGTAAAAAATAAAACTAATGACAACAGATATAATAACCCAGTCCACATCCCTACTTCCAGGTGCTGCGACAAAAAATGGGAACCTATGTGAATTCCCATTAGCGCCTGATAATATTCATGCAAGTAGGCTGCTGTGACATGCCCGTCAAGTATCATGTAGAAAAACTTGAGCTGGATAGAAAGGTTGGGCAAACATGATCATGCACTAAAACTACGTTTAATTTTCCCTTGGGTATATGAACAATTTCAATGAAAAATATTGCTGCATAAAAGAGTGGCGCATAAATTAACCTAGAGTAATGGCACCATTTAAGTCACCAGTGAGAAGATATTGCGCCAGCTGATTTTTCCTGACAGATTAAGTGCAAGTATAGTTACAGGATACGAAGGATATCAAGTGAAAACATGTAACAAGACATAAGAAATTGCACCAACTGCAATATAACCAAAGCCAGGAAGAAACAAATATCTCACCCGACATTTTTAAGAAGTTGCATCATGTAGCCTTTCCACATTTCATTTATTGGCTTGAAAATATCAAAGCTGTAATAAAAATCATGTCAATGATTTTCAGAGAAGTGTTGAAATAGTAATTTGAAATAGACTAACAATAAAATTGTGAAAGAATGCAGATATTCTTCAAAGTATATCATTTAAAATGTCAAAAAAGACATTCATTGATTCATAGCATTCTAGATCTCACATTGCCATAGAGTCGAGAAAAAGTTCATCATCATTCCCCAAAATTGTTGATTGCATTAAAAGGCACAAACTATAACAGATGACCTTCGAGTCTGACAGGGAAAGATAAACTATAGCCCAAATTCAGCATGAATGGACAAGCATGAAGCTGATCAAGAATCAACCAGAAATGGATATATTGAAGAGACTAGGAAACCAGGAACTGGAACAACCCTGGGTTTGTCGTCTCTCAAAGTGGATGTGAATGACCACAGTGCCTTTAAATGTAAGATATATCCAAAACTAATCATGTTGGAGTATATACCCCATCAATATATGGGCCAAGTCAACACAGCCAAGTTGACCAACCAAGTCTGGTCCGGGTATTAAAACTTTGCTACCAAGGTTTGACCTGTATTTGCATGAAGGGCTAAACCAAGGCTATAACCAATTCAATAAGTACTCCAGTACTGTCCAGTCAAAACTTCTGGCTAAAACTCCAATGAAAGTTTTAAACTAACCAACCTCATCCTGGAACACCTCTCCAGCCCATAGTTGTTAAAGGCGCGCCTAGGCTCTAAAAAACTCAGGCTCGTCAACGCTCAACTAGAGTACACTACAGGCCAGGTCCTTTTTAATAGGCTCTAAAAAAATAAAAAAATAAAAGCACGAATTCTATTTTCGAATCATTTAAGTATTTAACCATATTGTTTTCCTTTTTTTACTTAATACTCGTCCAATTAAAATGTCCTATATCATATCATGGTCATATTTAATGGATCATTTTGTTCAACCTAGTGAAATATTAGACAGAATTCAGAAATTTGTGGTTCATTACTTATGTTAATTGCATTTAACGCTTGATTATGAATATTTATGATAATATATGTTCAAAGTCATTATTAGAGTTTTTTAATGTTTCAAATATGTAATTTAGGAAAGAAAAAAAATGTTTCAAATATGTAACTACATTTAATTTGATTAATGTAAATGCATAGGAAAGGATTTATGAGTATTAATTTACCCAATGCCTTTAGTTGATTATCAAAAATCCCTTTCCTATAGAAATTTTTATTAGGTGTGTTGCATTTCTTGAATTGTCTGATTGTACATTGAGTTTATTGAATCCATATGCAAATTGAAATGATATATGTATGTTGATTTAGCTCATCAATTTAATTGATATCTTGATTTTTTATATTGACAATTTTGTGTTGCATCATTTAGCAATTCTTCATATAATTATATTTAATATGCATTATTATCACGACACATGCCTTACTTCGATCAAGCTCACGCCTTATGCTGCGCCTTGTGCTAAGGCTCCAAAAGACCTTTGGTGCGTTAGTGCTCCTTGAGCCTTTAACAACTATGGTATAATTTGTGTGGGATATGTAAAAGTTTCAGTTCAGGCCCTTCATGGTTTGTCCTAACACCTGAATAGCACTAATCAATAAGCCATATTATGAACACAATTAACTTTCAAATTTGCAAGATACACAAGACTAACAAAGAAGGAACGATATTTGGAAGTAAGTAAAAAAAAAAAAAGGTACCGATTCATCAATCAAGTGATATATGATGACAAGGGAAAGAAGAGCTTATATTTTTTTTTCTAGAAGAGATATGAACCCTGACATATAAACAAAAATGATGACACTATTTACAGAATAATATAGCAACCAAAAGAGAAGTGCAAGTTGTGACTACATGTGCAGTAAAGCATAAATCTCACTTATGGAGCTCGAGACAAATCAAATGTTCCGCGTTTTTTATGTTGCTTCATTGACATGTGCTTATTTGAGCATTGTGAATGGTTCTGTAAATCCCTAAGACGAGCGCCAAAAGCTGCACCATGACTTTGTACAAAATTGTCAAGAAGGATCCAGTTGTCAATTTTCATGCTGCTTCTGGATCCCTGCCGGTATTTCTGAGCTGAACCACCATTTTTCAGAAGCTCTTGCAAAATCTGATCGACTATGGTTCCTCTTCTATTAGGCATCTGCATGATTCCAAGAATATGTTAAAAATGGAGAAATTTATCTAAAAGTTCTCTTGTTGTAAACTCATTGGTAAAAGCAGCATCAAGAATCAAATATAAGTTAGAAAAGCAAAAAATTACCATGACAGTTGTTAGCAGATTCACATGTACAGGATGAGAAAGTTGAAAATATGTTGAATCATTTGCTTCCACGTCTATATATAACAATTCAAATAAACAGGCTACACACACATACATATGAACATATTTATTAACACAAGCACGTGCAACAAAACTATATTGTACCTTGTGTCGTAGCGCGGCCAGAGAAAGCAGGATTCCCTACAAATAATCTAGAATGGTGAAATTAGGAGAATTACTGATGATATAAATAATTAGAATAAAAATGGAGATAGACAACAATTCTGGCGATTAAAAAAAACAAACAAACAAACAAACAAGGACAAATTTGAATGAAATATCAACTCCTAAATTAAACCTCACAAAATAATATGACCGTCACTCCTTTTCTCTTATGAATATTTCTTTAAGAGAATTTCTTTTTACATCATTCTTATCCAGTTCAAAAATTAAACTATATTGTTTTGATAATCCTTACATATATATACACACATATAAGCAATGGCGAATCCAGGAGTTGTTAATAGGGGGGGCTAATATTAAACAAGGGAGAATTGGAGATCGAAAGATTAAAGAGTTGGAAAATTTTAGAGGAAATAGGGTTAGACTTTAAAGGGAGAGAAGGAGTGAGCTCTCTGATTTGTGCAAGATTAGAAATTTAGGAGTTCTCTGTTCTTTGGCTTAGTGTTTGTTTAGGGCTTGTTTGGCTTAGACCTATTTGATTGGGCTTTTGTTTTAAAATTGTGGCTTAAATATTGGGCTAATTTAGATGGGTTAAAATTGGGAAGGGGTTAATACTACTACTAATTTTTTCTTTTTTAAAACATTGGGCCAAGTATACCTATACTAAAAAAAATTAAAAAAATTTTTTGGGGGGGGCCCAAGCCCCCCTCTGGGTCCACCACTGCATATAAGGTTGTTTCAGATGTCACAACCGAAAGATTAGTATACAGGTTCATAAACTACAATATAGATCAATGAAACCTTGTTTACTCCTAACACAAAATAATAACTACATTGTACAAGAATTAAAAAAGAACCTTTCTTGGATGAGGAATTCAAAGAGTGTGTGACTGATGGAGCAGTGAGATGTGCTGAAGAAGAATCTGTGATATGAGTAACTCTCTTGTTTTCTTCATGATATCTCTTTTTATTCTTCTTCTGTTGTTGTAGACGAAGCTCAGCTTTCACAAGGGCAAACCTTCGCTCCGACACATCTAAGGTGCATTTCTTTAGATCTTGAGGAGTTGAGTTAGTCGTCATCGCAACATGAATTGGTCAGTATTCCCTCGTAATAGGCTGCACGAAGTACAAACCAATCCGGTAAAGAAGGTGAAATCAAGCCCAATGAAGAAGGTAAGCAATATTAAACAAATTCACATGAACGAGACATGAAATTATGGAAGGTCCTATTTCGAGAGTACAAACCTACTAATAAAGCCAAAAACCAAAATATTTTTATAAAAAATTGAACCATTCATTTCTTGGGCTACCATTATCATGGATACATAGAAAGCGCTCATGGGGCCTGTACCAAAAGATTTGTATCATTAATGAATGGAAAATGCTACAATGAGGTCACCCTCTATAAGAGTCAAAAGCTCTCTATATTGCCTGCAAAATGTAAAAGAATCTCGAGATTTGTGAATGCAAAAACAAGGCCTGAGAATGTAATCTCAATCTTATGATTCTTAAAGAGAGCTCGTGACTCTTATCCAGAGGAGAGCGACTTGATAGCATAACTCTTAATAAATTTTTCAAAGCTGAATTGTGTGTTAAAGATAAGCCTCTTAATGTAAGTGGGATGTGAAAGTCGAGTTCATATCATTTGAAATGAACCATGAATAGAGGTAGAGCCACCATAGGCTCTGGGGCCAGCTTCAATGTTTTTTTTTTTTTTCTCTCTTTCGTACGTAATTTTGTGATATTTTACTATATGCTCCGGTAAAGTTCCCCTTTTCTAGAAATCTCTCTAAATCTTCCTTGTTTTTCTCTTTTACTCTTCTTCTTCTTCAAATTTCTTTGATTATCTTCAAAAAAAAAATTGCATTCCCCTCCTTCAATCAAACCTAATCTTTTAGCCCTTCAAAGTTCTCTCATTTTTCTTTCCTTTATATTTGTTCTTCTTTGTCTCTTCTTAAAATTTCATCTTCTTGCACTCAACTCTGATATATGTGCGGTAACCTTTTTGATCTTGTTGTCTGTGTCTAAATTTTTTGTGAATAATGACATACTAATTGAACCTTGAATATTGCACCATTTTTGGGCTCATTTTCGGTTTAGGAGGGTTGTCTGGCTGCACTTCTATTTTTCGATTTGTTGTCTTGTTGCACTGTTAATTAGAAATATATATATATATCAGGTTTATGTGTCCCCAAAATAAATTATTGGCTCCCTCGTTCTCCATGACTGAATTCCTTATCAGCAATTATATGAAACAAACATTGCTCCATAGCAGCAAAATGGAAGTAAAATAGGTGCACTAAATTCTGAAATTTGTGAATCAAACTATCCCATGCTTAAAATGGGTTAAAAGAAAAGGAATAAAGCTTGTTCTTGTGGGAATTGGAGTGGATTTCTATCAAACAGTTAGCGTGCTCTTGCTAACAAGTAATCAAAAACATATGACAATGACAGATAACTAAAATTCAGAAACTTAAAAGAGTATCCAGTGAAACAAAAAGCCATATAAATCCTGAAGGCAATAATTTGTCACCCAAAACAACTTTATTGATACAATCACGAAAACATATCATGTGTGTGTGTGCGCGCGCGCGCGCTTTGTATGTATATACACACCATAACATCTGATATATAACATAAAAAAGATAAAAATAAATTAATTGATTTATGTACAGAGAAAGATAGTCACCTGTAATTTTGGCCATGAAGCTGACGGTTCGAAGACTTTTTCATTCTAGGTTTGAAACATGAAAGACGACTAACACGGTGTAGTTTTGTGTGGTGTGACATTGATCTACTAGGGTTGGATTTAAATAAATAAATCACGGTCCCACTAAGTCACACAACCTTTCTTAATAGGTGTCTTTCATGTCCATGTTCACGCTCTCACACAAATTCTCGCTGCTTATGACTTAATTTTATCGCTTTCCCGCTCCGTGACTTAGGTTTGGACCAATACTACTCTTTTGCCATGTTTGGATCCACTGCGAGAAAAAACCCATAAAAAGAGGCAATTTACTGTAAGGTCAGAGCTATCTTCTAGGCGTTTAAGTAGACTCTGTTCTCTTGTTTTGGATTATCTCTTGGATTCCTTGCTCCTACAATACCGTATCTCAAAAATTAAGCAGCCATACTTTACAAGGATAAATATTTAATTTTGAGTGGAATATATGGCCATAGAAAGTATTTCAGTTTCTTATTAACAAAAGTTTGTCTTATTGTTAAAAAACAAAAATCAAAAACATTGAGTGCATCAAAATGTGCTTTGATTCAAAGAATAATGATTTATCAGCGAGATCTTCAGTTCAAGATTGTGGACCAATTAACATGGGTTTTATCCAAAACATAACTAGAATTGTGACACTTCTTATATTTATAGTTCATCACTTATAATTTGTACACTTAGAATATACTTGAAAAATGGTTGAAAATCATCTCCAGTTGAACAGTACTTCCATTTACTCCATTTTGAAATGAATGGTCCAGAAATGGCCACGTCACCCATATTTAGGATGCATAGTAAGAACCTATTGGGATGTATAGTAGGAAAATGTTGGGATGTTCCTTACGAAAGTGTTGGGATGCAAAAAATAGAGCAAATGGAGGCACTGTGGGATTGGAGATGATCCTGGTCCCTTGAAAAATTGTTCCATAAAATGCGACTTCATTGCAGTAAGACCGAATCAATCACAACAACAATCAATCTTGAGCAACATAGTACAACAACATTAATACCATACGGAGTACTAAACTAAAACAAAATAGCGGCATGCACCAAAGCAGCAACATGAAGAATAAATCATGATTAGTATCACTGACAACTAGATGAAGAAATGCAAACATGAAGCAATGACAAATTATGTGCTGTGTTCAAATTATGTAGCGGAGAAAGGAGTGGAAGAATTTACAGATGAGGCCGACAAGCTTATGAATGAAACTGGTAAACATCCTACGCTTGATCATTCCTCGGATAGGACTCACAAAGGAGCATGCCATCTTTATTTTGCTGCTCTTGGCTGAATTAATTGTAATCTATAATTTATTTGTGTTAAGTTAATCATCACAAATAAACATGAATCTCATAATCGTAGAACTTCATTATTTTTACATAGTCTATAATACTTAAATAAATACTAGTTAGATATAAATACCTCGATCTGTGATTGCGAATATCGTAGAGATCAAGTCTGAGACGACCCTGGTTTTTAGGCCAGCGTGTCCTGTGATGACCCGAACTGGATCCAACATGCGGAAGCTAAAAACAAGACCACG
>JAOTQH010156505.1:0-14726 GCA_025631255.1 Cornus kousa
CTAATCCCTTGGGACGATCCCTACTCACCCTAACTATATTTATATAGTGAAAGGTAGTAGTGGCGATTATAAATTTTAAAACTTTTGGACCAAGCCACACTTAAGGAGAGAGAACCGGTCATTAATAAAGTTTCCCCGACCATCCACCACATTGAGAGTTTATAAAATGTATTTATATATATATATATATAATTGAATAGTTTTTGCTTTACTTTGAAATCTATTTATTTTAATCACTTTTAGCATCTCTCCAATGTCCTCTACATGTATGCTTAGTTTGTACAACTGCATAGCAGCACTCAGTTACCTGACACACCTCTTATCAAACCAATTTATCATTTAATGCTACTGTTTATAATAAGACGCGTACTTACTTTCTAGTTTTCAATATAAATAACTATGACTGAGCATATCTATACACGCACATGTCATGGCATACTTGCTCAAAACATAAGTGATGGGAAGACTGCTCTCGAGATACCTTATTTGCGAGGTCTGAAACTTTGCACACGAGAGAAATAATCTAATTATCGTTTGGATGTACTCAATGTTGGGGAAAAAGTTCTACCTCTCGACAAAATAAATACGCTCACTTATGCAGTAGTGTTTTATGCCAGTTATTTGGATCGTACATTCACTCGTATTTAAGATCTCACACTTGCTTGCACTCCACTTCACTTACAAAACACTGGCACCTCACCCCTTCATTAGTTAACTGTTCTTATATGAAAACCTCGAGCGATCAATCCTCGAGTATCAAAACCTTGAGCGATCCGTCTACAAGTGCTAACACCTCAAGTGATGCGATCTATCCTCAAGTGTTAAAAACTTAAACAATCGGTCCTTAAGTATTAAAACCAAGGCTACGAGGTCGACCCTTCAAACCTTTCTTGAGTTCTGACACTTAAAAGGATTGGATTCTCATCAAATGTTTTCATTTCAAATGTTTCTCGAGTTAAACACTTAGAAACTTTGTGAAATAAAGCATTTCAACCTAGGCCACTAGGCTGACACATCATTTATACACAAATATCCTTCTATCTTCTACAAAGTCTACCTTTACAGGGGGACTATATAAACCATTGACACTACACATACCACACTTGTATTGTGGCCATTTCACTTGCATACTTACTCGTGGTTCGCTCTTGCCAGTACTCTATCGTACATACTCGCTCATGCCAGTACTCACTTGCACTCGCTTGTGGTATTACTATATCGCACTCAAGCGTGCCGGTGCTCATTCGCACTCGATAATGCTAGCATAGACTAACTCGTGCTTCCCATTTGTTTTGTCATGTTTCATACCATCTATTTAACTTACACACTCATTCTCACTCACTTGTGCTAGTACTCTATCACACACAATCGTGCCAGTACTCACTTGCACTCGCTTATGCCATTATTGCATCACACTTAATCGTGCAAGTACTCATTCACACTCGATCGTGCTAACATAACTTAACTCGTGTTTCTCATTTGTTTTGCACTATCTATTACCATCTTGGCTTGCACACTTTTACGCACCTTAACTATTGCATTCGCTCTTGCAAATAGTCAACTTCCCTCTATCATGCCCACACATTCCTACTAATGTATATCATTTTACGTTGTAGTGTCTCTCGCCATCTACTTAGCTTACACACTCTTTGACACTTAAACTCTCTTACTCGCTCTCGCTAATACTTGACTTGTACACTTTCTCGAGCCCAGGCACCCAAACCCTGACACTGCATTCAGGTACTCAAACCTTAGCATCGCGCCCAGGTATTAAAACCCTGGCATTATGCCCAGGTACCCAAAACCCTGGCATCATGCCCAGGTACTCAAACCCTGGCATCATGCCCAAGTACCCAAAATCCTAGCATCGCGCCCAGGTACCCAAACCCTGGCATCGCACCCATGTACCCAAACCCTGTCATCGCGCCCAGGTACCCAAAACCATGGCATCGCACCCAGGTACTCAAACCATGGCATCGTGTCCAGGTACTAAAGCCTTGGTAATGTGTCTAGGTACTCAAACCCTGGTATCGCACCCAAGTACCCAAAACCCTAGCATAGCACCCAGGTACACAAAACCCTGGCATCCTATCCAGGTACCCAAACCCTAGCATCATGTCCAGGTACTCAAACCCTGGCATCGCGTCCAGGTACTCCGACCCTGGCATCGTGCCCAGGTACTCGAACTCAAACATCCCGTCCAGGTACCCAAAACCTTTGCATTGCACCCATGTACCCAAACCTTGGCATTGCACCGAGGTACTCAAACCCTAGCATCGCGCCTAGGTACCCAAAACCCTAGTATCATGCCCAGGTACCTAAAACCCTGGCATCGCGCCCAGGTACCCAAACCCTAGCATCGCGCCCAGGTACCCAAACCCTAGTATCGCGCCCAGTTACCCAAAACCCTGGTACCATGCCCAGATACCTAAACCCTAGTATCATGTCCCAGTACCCAAACCCTAGCATCGCGTCCAGGTACTCAAACCCTGACATCACGCTCAGGTACCCAAAACCCTGGTATCGTGCCCAGGTACCCAAACTTTGGCATCCAAGTTACCAAACCTTAGCATCATGCCCAGGTCATCAAACCCTGCATTGCGCATCGCATCTAGGTCACTAAACCTTGAAGGCCTCACATTCGAGTAAGCAAATTGTGGCATCGCACCCAGGTCATCAAAACCTTATGTAAGCACCACTTTTGGTCAATGATGCATAACTAACCTTCTATGAATTCTACAAAGCTCACCCGCACAGGGGGACTAAATGTAGGTGTTGAATATATCTCACTTTAGATGGCCCACATTTGTTGGTCAAACGGTCAACAGACTATGCCACATCATCAACAATGGCCCACAAAGCTTGGTCAAATGGTCAACAAGTGATGCCACATCAAAAATGATGATGCACAAGTCAAACGGTCAAACGGTCTAAATTATGTGACACTTACCACGCCAGTATGTATCACACAGAAGATTAAAGACTTGAAGACCTGAGTTGGGAACAGAACTCAGGATTACTTGGGATCTGAGGAGGTTCTTGGTTTGGTGGATAAAGTTCAGGGCTCGTCGAGTTGACACTCGACCTGACTCGTAGAGAGAGAGAGATACCATTTTGACTCCCATATATTTTAGACCTATTTTAATTAAAATTATTTTATAATGTTAATAGGCCCCACATATGCCATCACCCAACCTCTCATTTGGCCTATATAAAGATGTGCTCTAAGACCAAGTAGGGGTAGAGCAAAAAGGGAGGAGGAAATAACCTCTCATGTTTTCTCCATACATCTTTACCAAAGGAGTCAATGATGTACTAATACACTGCCATCTTCACCCTCTCTTTTGAGTTTACCTGTGCTTCCACCTCTCTCAGTCCATCTCAAATTTTATTATGTTGTCTGGATCACTCAGATTTGTGTATGATATCACCATTTATATGTATTTTATTGTGTTACAAAAATGAACCCCCATAGGTGGGACGGTGAATTCTTCTGATTTCGTCTAATATTCATTCTGAGGGTCCATTAAAATTGAAGTTGGTCCAGCATAGCCTAAAGCAGAGGCAATAAAGATACAAAATAAAGAACTTAAAATGTTGAGCTTAGCAGCAATTGGACCTAACCAATATGCTATAAAGTCATAGAAAACGTAATTAGAAGCAGAAGCTTCTAGAAAGATGTTCATGGGTTGTTGGAGGAGATCATAGGCCATCTTGAGGTACTTGACCTTGTGGTGAGGTAGGTCAGAGGTGGACTCTACATTTTCGAGGAGGTTTTCGACATGGGTAGAAGAAGTTTTACAAATTTAATGACATGAGCTAAGTCTAGAAGAAGTTTTGGGAAGCGATCGATGTTTCGGGGAGTGGATACAAAGGAGATTTTATGACCCTTTTGGGCTATAAGCTTTGCGAGCTCGAGGAAGGGAAGCATGTGACTGAAGGCTAACCATGGGAAGATAACTATGTGCAGTTGCTTACCAGTTTCGGCCATGGTTGAAGAAGGTATGAGCTAGAACTTGGAGCTAGGTCTATATAATATATATAGATGACTATGATCAAGCGTGTAAACCTTAATACTGCTATTATAAAGAACATCATCTTTTAATGAGTTTTTTTTGGTTTTTTAGTCTTGCGGTTCGGTGATGATTTGAAAAATTAATAATTCATAATGATCGAATCAATTAATAGATTAGGTGTTGAAAAACCGAATCGATCTATGACAATTATTTTAAATTATATATATATATATATATATCTAACAATGTGTATTTATGTATAATATACTGTAATAGTTAACGTAATAGTTAATCACTTTAGCCTATATATTTGTATGGAGTAAAGTGATAGGTATTATAAACAATGGGGAATGTCAAATGGGCATGGGCTCAAAAGGAGACAAAAGAGTCAAAAATAGCCTCAGGAGAAAACAAAGTCACGTGATAGTATCTCCACTGCAAAATGCTATATTTATATGTCAAATTTATATTTGAAGAGAAATTACAGTTTCAAAATGTTATATTTTAGCAATTCTGCATCAATGGTGCATTTAATTCAAAATGTTATTTTTTTACCCAGCAACCATTGGAGTGCCTTATTTTCATTTTAGAGAGAGCCCATTGGAGTGCTTATTTTCATCCACTTACTATATTTTGAGTTTGAGAAACCATTTAAGAGCATCGCCAATGCAATGCTATATGGACTGCCAAATTTTAACTTTGCCAAAACTTATGCCAATTGTAGCACAAGAAATAACTACTTCTATTTCAGAAAAAGAGAACGACAAAGGGGGGGCGATGGAAACTGAAATGATATGTCGATATGGGTTTAGATATATATATATATCGTATATATATATATTTAAAAAAGATCATAAAGAATTTCACCAAATAAGATTTAGTTTGCAAAACAAGAATTACAGACCTTGATTAGTTAATTTAGAAAAAAAAAAAAAATTAAAACAAAACCCATACGTATAAGTTAATAGTTGCAGAGAAAGAAGGGGGCAAGCTTGAGAGTTGAGAGACAACGGCTGAAGCTTGCGAACGGTGAACCTAAACCGGAACAGAGGGCGACAGAAACTGAATGATATAGGTTTTGAACTCCTAATTCTTGTTAATTTTGTAGTTTGCAATTGCACAGAGAGAGAGAGAGAGGGCAATTTCAGAGTTGAGAACGAGAATAGAGATGGAGGCGATTGGGGAGGCTAAAATGATTTGCCCTAAAAATATATATATTTTTAATAACAACATAATCAAATATATATATATATATATTATAATCAAATATATATATATTATATACATATATATATATATATATATATTGGTCCTTTTTTGACCAGATATTTTAGAATTTTGCTTCTTTTTAATTAGGTTTAATTTTAGTTTCCTTCTAATGTCTACAACTTGACTTGTAATATGCTTAATATTAATATTATTGATGCAAATATGAATGATGGGAATAGTAGTTGAAAAAGAATGGTGGTTGTGTCAAAAAATAGCATTTTGTATGAAATACACCATTGGAGCAGAATAGCTAAAACTTAGCATTTTGACACTGCAGCACCTGTCAAAATATAGATTTGGTATGAAAAAATAGCTTTTAGCATTGGAAATAGCCTCAGAGGTGCTATATTTGAGAATACTTTTGACAATATCAAAATATGAGAGGTCTTTTGAGAGCATATTAGAATGCCTTATTTTCATCCACCTGCTATATTTGGAGTTTGATAGCCTATTTAAGAGGCCATTAGAGATGCTCTGAGTTAGGCTCTTTATAAAACAGGCGTCAATGTCTTCAACAGATGCCCCTACAATCTTCTTAGATTGGTTACCAATTAGGGATGATTGCAACAGAAGTTTTATAAGTTGGATAACAATACACCCAATCACATAGGAGAGCCGCTTTCATCAACCAAAGCTAAACCAAAACAAACTACTTTCTTCTCCGGTAAATTTTTTTTCTTCTCTGGTAATTTTTTTTCACAACAGATTTTCTTTCTTTTTCGACAAGTCTCCTTTCGTCTCTGATAAATCTTCTTCCTTCTTCATTCATGGTAGCTTTGCTGACTTCCAATCTATGGAAACATTCAATTCGTAAAACCGAACCGATCCAATTTGTTATTTCATGAATCAGTTTAGTTTGGTTTGAGTATTCCCACGGATCAGTTCGGTTTCACAATTTACCAATCTATTGAGATCGATTTGGATTACTTTTGATGCCTAATCCGAATTGTGATTAGCCCTATAACTTTTTTTTTTTTTTTTAAAAAAAAAAAAAAAAATCCCTAAATTATACTATTGTTGCATAATGCTCCTGAACTATTTTTTGAAGTAAGTTGCCCCCTTAAACTATACCATTGTTGTAAAATGATCCCTTAAAAGTCACCTGAAGTTAATATTCGGCAAAAAGAGAAACATAATTATTAATTTACCCTTACTAATTAATTTATTACAAAAGATATAAAATATCTAGGTATAAAATTTCAATAATGTCATTTTATAATTTTTTTTCTTCATCTTCCCAAACGAGGCTACTGGCAACACCACTACTGAGAGTGGTGCAATATATGGTAGTATTGCTGAACAAAAGGATTACCAACTAACACCACACATAAAATTTCACTCAAAGCCAACTATAACCACTAAAATGCAAAGTCAATTGAAATTCAATATATATGATTACAAAATCAAATTAATACATATAACTTCAGTTGCTGCACCATCACCGCCACAACTAACTGATATCATTGACGAATTGCTCGCCGCCATTCATGACTGGACTCCCATGGCCGCTAATAAGCCCGTCGCGGCCTGAGGCAGTGAGTCGGGGATGATAAATTATCTACATGAGATCGCGAAGCGAACGGTGGCTGCTAGATTTAGAAAGGAGTGTTCACACGAGTACAATACTTGCCAAAGAGAGTTTTGGAAGATAGCTTGTTGACGTTAGGGTTATCAAAGTTCAGCATCAAGGATGTTCACAAGATGCCGTCTGACATCAAAGACGAGATTGATCGGTTGATCAAAGCGGTCAACGTTGCCTTCGAACTTTGTTGCCGCATGGCTCTTCAGCGCTGTAGTCGATTTTTTTCCGTCGCCGATGTAGTGAGGGTTATTAGAAACCCAACAGTTTAGGAGAAGGTGGGTGGCTGTCAATAAAGCTTACCAGGTCTCCGTTGAGTAAGAAGATGACCGTGTGGTCACTAAATGGTTACCGGAATCCCTCGAAAGCTTACGAGCTCTCACCACCTTCTCATGAAACTCCTCTGCTCACACCTCTCACCTCGGATGCCTAGTTCCGAAGCCAACTCCAAGCTCACGATCGTAGTTGAAGGAGATGAAGAAATTGCACAAGTGCGCCACACCAAATAATCATTGGCAGTATGGAATATGAAGAAAAAATATAAAAAGTATGAGGGCATTATTGGTATTTTGTACACATGATATTTTATATCTTTTTTTTTAATAAATTATCAAGTAAGGGTGTATTAGTAATCGTGTCCCTCTGTTGGCCGAAAATTAGCCTCACGTGGCATTTAAGAAGGCATTTTGTAACAATGGTATAGTTCAAGGGGGGCAACGTGCTTCCAAAACTAGTTCAGGTGAGCATTATATAACAATGGTGTAATTTAGGAGGGTTTTTTGCTCTTTTGCCAAAATCTTAATTAGCGAAATAGTTAGGGTTAATTTTAGTGACACCTAGTTTGGTTAGATATCACATTAAAATATCTTTTGAAAATTGTTATCACTTAGGTTTAATCTTACTTTTTAGTCACTAACACTATTAAAATAGTACGAAAAGATAATTTTGCCACTAATTTTTTAATACAATTTATTCCAAAATATCAACTAATTAAAATGACTATTATACCACCTCTTCAGTTATTACTCCCACCTACCACACTCCTACCAAATAAACTTTATTTCTCTCTCCTCACAAGATGTGGGTCATCACTATTCAAAAGCTCTTTCTCTTGGGATTATTACATATAAATGGTTTTAATAAGCTACATTTACCATTTGACGAAGTCAAAATCTCATAGTTTAGAAAAAATAAAGTTAACCAAAATGATGTCATGGACATAAAAAAACACTGTTCATTTATAAAAAGGTATCACTTTTACATAGGTACCACTTTTTGTGCATGCATGACACAAAAAGTAGTACCTCTATACCTAAAACAAAAGTGGTACCTGATGACAAAAAGTGATACACGTGTGTACAAAAGTGGTACCTGTATGTCTAACAGTGGTACCTTTTGACAAATGAAAAGTGTTTTTTCATGTCCACGTCAGCATTTTGGTGAACTTTATTTTTTTTTTAAAATTATGATACTTTAATTCCATCAAATGGTAAATATGTCATTAACACCATTTATATGTAATAATCCCTTTTCATTTTTACTAAAATATGTATATACATATATATATAGCGATCTAGGTATGTCAGGGCGTGAGTAGTAAAAGAATCAATTCACATGGAAAAAAGCCAATATGGATTTTGATTATTATATTGTAGCTTTACTTGAAGCTTATTCATTCAATTTCTTGTGTACATATACGAATTAATATATATATATATATATACATATATATATTTTAGAAATTGTGAATGAAAATTGTTTGATTAATCATCAACAAATGCATTGGACTGAATAAGTGTAATCACTTGTTAGTTATGGGATGAAAAGATGCAACTCAACACCAATAGACAAAACAAATTCAATGTGAACCATTGTAACCTATTACAATTGGTGTGCCTGGTGATAAATAGACACATATAAATGGTTATGCCTAGTGATGAAGAAACATATATAAATGGTTGTGTCCAGTGATGAAGAGACACACCCAATCCAAAAATGACACTTCTATTTATATAAATACCCCCTTGGACTGCCATAATTCAATCATTCAATTCAATTTCTTTTCTTTTCCCCACTAGACTTGAACCTAACCCAAGTGGGTTCAACGATAGGTCAAGTGGCACAAGCCACTTAGACCCTAATCTAATTTGATCGAGCCATATTAAGATTGGTCCAAACCATTTGATTCGAATTGTACCCAATTTAGCATTTATATAGTATAGATGCATTTTTGAGTTAGATAGAGCATTACACAGAGGAGGTTTGCCGTATTCACGAGTTTGTAGTATTGTTACTGGTGGATATAGACTGTTATATCCAAGGAGATAAGCGCCACAGAATCCGTCAGCACCAGGGCGTAAATTGTCTTAAAGACATAGTATTCAATTCTAACCTCAGTCCATGTTCTTTATTTATTATTATTATTTTATTATTTTAATTTGCATTTTTAATTAAATATTGAGTTGCATATTTAATTAATTATTTTTTAGCAAATTATTAATTATCTCATGCATATTAGTATAAGGTCAATTATATCTTAAATGTCATTTGAAGCATATATTTTCTAACAATCTTAAGACAAATTTATTTCTTGTGTTGACTTTATTACATGATTCTATTTAAGATATAAAAAAGAGATATTATACTAATAATTGAGATATAATATAATAATATTATATACATTATTATATGATAATATGCTAAATATTGATGTGTTCAATATTATGTGAAATTGAAATATGCTATATAAGTAGATTATTGGTTTATTTATATAGTTAAATATTGGTTGAATTATTTTAATTTTATAATACAATATTATATAGTATATTATATTATCCTAAATATTTGTCAACTAGAGGTGAAAAAAGATACTTCATTACTTTCATCAATGATTGCACAAGATACTGTTATGTATATGTGGCATTTCTAATTTTTCTTATTTTACAAATTCTGGGATTTCTTTTATTATTCTGGATTACTTTAATCCTGGACTCGTTTTGCATGTCAGACACTATGGGGTGTGCCGGATGGGTTCTGGGAATTGTTTGGCATTTCTTCGAGTCCAGGATTCTTAGAAATGCATCATTACCATTTCGGTATTTTTTAGTTTTTCGGGCCTAGAGGTCTCGAGCGGGACAAGCAATCGATTTTGTCATGCTCGGGGATTATGTTTCGGGATTGTTGCATTTCATACATATTTATTTGATACATAATTAAATGGTATTGAGTCATATTTGTGGCTGTGATGTGTTTAGTATATATATAAGGATAAAAGGGAGATATTTTGAGTTGTGGGACCCACAATTGAATTAGTCATTTTAATGACCTTAAGGCCATTTATCTGATCATTCTTATCTCCCATTTCCTACATTATATTTTTTTCTCTCTCCTTGCATTTTCTTTTTTTCTTTTTCTTCTTCATTTTAAGCTTAGATCCTCACCATTCCATTGGGATTTTGACTTTGCCACTGAAGGTAAAGTCAACGAGCACGACGAGAGCTTCATTTTGATCGGAGTAAAGTCCCATTTGGAGCACTTTGGAAATTCAATTTTTTGGCAAAAATTGGGGCTTTTTATTCATTTGTGAAGGTTCATTTCTTTGGTTTTAGTGAATTTCTTTTGGTGAATTTTGTTAAAAAGCATGCTCAATTGGTGTATCGATTTTATGGTAGTTATGGTTATATGCATAAAATGTGACAATTGTGTTTCATGTGGTATATATATGTTGATATATGAATGCTTATATGAATTTTGTGAAGAAGCATGCTTAATACTAGATTGTTGTATGCCTTATGTGATTATTTGTCATGACTATGAAGTTGAAAAGGTGGAAATTGATGCGTTAAATTATCTTCCAAATATGTGAGCATGATTTAGATGAAATGTATAAAATTTAACATTGGCATAGTGATGGCATCATTGAGACATTCATGTTGGGCATAAATGCGAATTTGGTTTTGAAAAGAAAGAAAATTTGTTTTGGGGAAAAGATTTGAAAAATAGTTTACGAAAAACCGGGCGCCTAGGAGTTACCTAGCGGTCCTAAGTGTTAATATGATCTAGAGGGAACTAGGGAAGGACCCTAGCGTGGTTGAGCTACCTAGACCTGAAATGATGCATTAGAGTTGCCTTGTGGTCAGAGATAGCTAGCCAGCCCTTCTCTCCTGGCGCCATAAGTTGCCATCGGCCGGGTTGCATTAACGGTTTGGAATGGAAAAATGGAAATGTTTTGGAAACAAGGAGCGACATTGGCATTTCATTGCATTCCATTAGAATGGCATGGTTCAACTATGGTTTACTTGATGTTGTTGTTGTTGTATTTTTTTCGAAATGGCATGTGTAATACCCGTAGTATTTAAAAGGATATAATTGAAATTTAAATTTTTTATTTCGTGGGCATTTTTAGTTGTTTATATGGCTATATGTTTATGTGGCTTCATGTTATGTGTTAAAATGAATTAATTGGTTAATTATAGGTGTGCGCTTAAGTGTTTTGTTTAAATTAATTGTTGTATGAGCTTATTTGTTAAATGAAGATGTGTTGATTTAAATGTAATTTTAGTTGCTTGTTTAATTATGTATTTTATTTTTGTTTTTAGTTTAAAAAGGAGAAAATTTGGATAGTAGTAATGGACCAACAGTTAGGTCTCATGGATTACTTGAATAGAGGTTGATTATGGGTACGGATAATTACTTGTATATGGTTGGTTATATATATATACTTGTGTATATATATTCAGAAGGATATAATATTATTATTATTTATTATTAATTATTATTTTAATGTTAATTATAGTAATATTGTGTTAGGGGATTATATAGATATATACATAGTTGTTAAAGGCTCAAGGCGCACAAAAGCGCAAATGCCTCCTGGAGCCTGAGGCGCAAGGCGCAAGGCAAGGCGCGCGCCTGACTGAAGCAAGGCGCACGCCTGACTGAAGCAAGGCGCACGCCTGACTGAAGCAAGGCGCACGTTGGAAAAAAAAAAAACAAAACCCACCTAATAAAGTATTAAAGATGCAATAGTATATATAAAGATGCAAAAGTCAACTAAATGAATTACCTAAGTTCAATATTCAACATAAAGATGTCAAAAGCCAACTAAATCAAGTACTTAAGTTCAACAACAGTGAATAATCAAACATATTAAGGGTAAAATGCAAAAAACCCCCTTGAACTATGGGCAAATTGCAACTAACCCCCTGAATTACAAAAAACCCCCCTGAACTATGAATTTGTTGCATCTCAGTCCATTCCGGCGACTGACATTACCGGAAAAATAAAAAGTCTGATTTACCCCTACCAAAAAAATGAAAAGTCAAATTTGCCCTTATGACAACTCACCCAAAAGATAAGAATTTTTTTTTTTTCTTCGTCTTTTTTCAGCCCTAGAGATAAGGTTCTCTCTCTGTTCTGTTTTACACGGTCTCCATCTCCTGCACCAACGCTGATGATCAAATTAACAGTGAAAACTTGCTGTCGCTCATAGCAATAAGGTCAGAGTCAAGCCTAGGGATACAAGGAATAGATCTAAAATCCATTGTTAAGGTGCAAAATCGTGCGTGGAGGTGGTGGTGTTGTGGCGGCGGCGGCGGCGGAGGGGGGTTTGAGGTCAGAGGAGGAGGTGGATATGGTTACAGATGAAGTCAAACTTTTGGGTGAGGTTAACCCCTAGCTTCAACTCCAACTATTGAATGATGCCACCACTGATGACGCAGATCAACTACACTCACCTGTTTTCGACTCAACATGGACTGCGGCGCTTTATTTGGGGAATACATACACATATATAGTGAGAGAATGTTGAGAGGGAGATTGGGAATTGAAGTTGTATAGAGAGATCTGTGAAACCCAAATTTTTTTGGTCAAATAAGTTGCAGAGATGGATGTGTGTGTGTGTATATACAAATAGTGAGAGAGAGGTTCAGTGAGGCCGGACTGAGGAGATACGATATATATATGTCTATATATAGATAGACAGTGAGAGTGTAAGAGACGACAAAGGGAAAAGACGTGGAAGGGAATTTTACCACTGCGACGCTTGATTTGGGAAGCCAAATATACATACACATATATAGTGAGAGAATGTTCAGAGGGAGATTGGGAATTGGAGTTGCATAGAGAGATCTGTGAAACCCAAATCGTCGCCGAGAATGTTGAGAGGGAGATTTGAGCTTTGGCGGTGGACTTTGAGATCGATCACATCTCGAAACCCAAATCGTCCCTACTGTTTATATATATGTGTTATATATATATATATATATTTTTTTTTTTTTTTGGTTTCTGATTTTGAACTCTTTTGGTGATTGAACAAGAAAATCATATTGGAGATTGAAGAGAGACGCTGCTGATTTTGGCGATTGGAGATTGAAGAGAGACGCTCTTGGGCCGACATACTCGCCGGTGTTGGTGGTGGTGGTGTGTATAATATATATATATATATATATATACGTGCATATATATATATATATATGTCTGTGTGTATCTCTGGGTGATGGTGGTGGTAGGATTGGGATAGTGGCAGTTGTACTTGTTCGATTAGGTTCGACGGTGATGGTTGTGGTGGTCGCAAACGACGGTGGTGGTGGTGGTGGTTATAGGATAATTTGGTATTTTCATATATGGAAGGGCATTATTGTCCAAAAAATTCAGTTGCTATGTCGCGTGAATCTCACGTGCTCATTTTTGGACGGCCGACAGCTGTAGGGGGTGATCTGCAACTTTTTTGCATAGTTCAGGAGGTTTCTTGCATTTTTGATAATTCAGGGGGTTAGTTGCAATTTTTCCCATAGTTCAGGGGGGTTTTTTGCATTTTACCCACATATTAATATAAAGATGTAAAATTCAAGAAAACAAAATAATAGCATCATTAGTTAATTTCATTACCCCTATCCATATATATTCTTGTAAGTTTGTAAAATGTAAATTGTAACTCTGTTTTTCCTCTGGTTTTGTATTTGCACAGACCAGAAAAGTGACAAAGATGGTGTACTCTATGGTCTATACACTCACATATCAAGATAAAGATGGATACGGGCTGCTGGCAGGAGATGTATAGCAACATACATTTATGAATGTGAAAGAAATTATGTTTGTATGGTGGTGAACTAGTATGAAATGTTCCGAAATGGTTGAAAGAAAAAATGAAACTCCATCCTAACTGCCATTAATATGATCTAATGCTGATTAATTATAAAAATAATACTTCTAATTTTAATAAATTCTAGCTATATAATCATCTTTATAATGTTTGTGTCTATTCTATATAAATCTGTATATATAATAATATTAACCTTGTATATAGAATAATAGTCCCTAAACCACAGAAGAGCCAGAGGAAGCATATGATATGCTCCCCTCTCCTATCTGCTGTCAGCTGAAGCAATGTAATAATAAATTTGTATATAGATTTACCTTGTATGTGTGCATATCATCTATAACTAGCCAAATAATTATAATAATAATAATGATAATGATGATGATGATGATGATGATGATGATGATATATCCCTTACTCCATTTTAGAACCTGTTTTGTACATTTTAGTATAATAATATATACTAACATGGACCACCACATACGAGTACAATTAAAAAATGTACAATGTTCAAGCCAATAATAGTTGTTGTAGGTTGGAAAACAAGAATCAGTCCTGGTGTCCAAACAAGCACCATTACAAGTAATTCCCTTCCCTTTCACCATCTGTATCTCCTTTAAATGTAGAAAATGATAGTATTCAATAAATATAGAAAGTTTCACAAATTCTTAAATATGTAAGTGAGACTATAAGAGAAAATATGTATTGAAAAAAAAAAAAAAGATTTATAAAAGAATAAAAAAATTTTAGCCCCAAAATTAAT
>JAOTQH010156613.1:0-15157 GCA_025631255.1 Cornus kousa
TACCTCCTCTACATATGTCCCTATTTATAGAGTTTAGAATGGAACGATCGGGAGGAGAAAATTTTAATTACAGAAGGAAAAATAAAATAAAATAAAAATAAAATCTTCCTAAAATCTTGCTGCTTTCCAATTTGGCTTGATCTTTTTGACTTGACATGCTTTCCAATCTGTCTTGATATATTTTCCAATTTGGCTTGATCTTCAATGATTTAATGGAAAAGGTAATTTCTTCATTTAACTTTGATTGATCGTATAATTCCACATTTCTGTCACTTTTCTTCTTATTCCAAAATCAACCCCTATAAAACATAAAAAACTATGCATTAACGCATGAAACAAGTTTTGTGCGCTTATCAAGAACCCATGCATTAACGCATGAAACACACACATAACATGAACATAGTACTATGCAACATGCATTCACTCTAAGGTCATGCCCATGCACCACACAAAACTACAACAAGAAAGTCAAGATGACAACACGTCTAATAACCCAATTTGCGAGCTAGGATACCCACGCCACTTATTCGATGTGAACCAAAATATGCATGACTTAGGAATAGTCAAACCTCTCACTTATTGAGATCACAACCCATACAATGAATAACGTGGTACCAAATACTTAACCATAACCACAACTATCGCATACTCATTCCTATACATATATAGCACAAAAACTGACACAATCGTGTCCCTTCACATTAAATATAACGTCATACCCCCTTCTTGTAACCATCCTTCCATGCATATCATGCTTGCATAGACCATGCCCAAATACCCTTCACATTACCGTGCACAACATACTTTTAACTTCAATAAACAACTAAACAATTATGTGCATAGTACATTAAACATGCTTTAGAAACTAATCACTTCATTTCTTGCATAGTCAACTTGCATATAAACACATAGTCCATCAAGCACACATCAGAAAATTTAATTACTCTATCATTCACAAATTTAATTGCGCATAAGCATTTAACCATTTAGCATGCTTTCACCTTCGATAAATAATAACCAACTAACAATGAATACGTAAACATTCATTAAACATGGTTATGGAATGCTTACACTAACATTTAAATGTCTAAGCATCTAACAAGTAAGCAAGCTTTCTAAAACATAAACATTCTAGTATGTAGTATAGCCAAATCAACACCAATCCCGCTAGGTCAACCTTACCCATCGTCCTTAGGTTTTAAAACATAAATCTCTGATATCAAATGTGTAACAACCCAAATCCGGGGATTCGGATCGCTACTCGGGTCCTTACCCGAACCTGAGGATACATAAGGGTACTACGATCATTTCATATTAATTTAAAGCTTTAAGACCCTTCAAGGATAAAATAGTCATTTACAAAGGTCGTCCAATGGTTAAGATGGATTTTGGGGGTAATATGGTCATTTCACCTCATTACAATAAGTGTAAAGCCCATAAGGGCAAAATTGTCATTTTCTGTGGTCAAATAGTGCTTAAAAACCCCAAAAGGATAAAATAGTCATTTAGTATACTTACCATAGCTTTTTAACTCATTCGGGGCAAATCTGTCATTTACTAGGGTCATTCAATGATTGGGAACATGTCTAGGGGTAAATATGTAATTATACTAAGTCTGGGTCAGAATGTAATTACAGGACCATCTGTGTGCACACATGAGTCATCCTATCGATAAGATGGTATTCCAGTAAAGAAAAAAAATTACAAGGAGACATTTGTACGTACACATGAAGGGATCTGTGCGCACAGTTGCCCATCTGTGCGCACACTTTAGAGGATCAATGCACACGAATGGGAGATCTGGCCAAAATAACCCATTGCCAGGGCCATCTAACCAGTCAGATGGTGCCCAGATCTCATTTGATCGTTCAAATCACTTTCCGAGCCTACTTCAATACAATTCTAAGGCAACCAACACGAAAATAAACTCCGTAAACATCATTTAGCATGAAAACATCGCATTGAATCATCAAAGATACAAGATTAACATGTAATTACATCCATTAATCATGTCGTTTATACATCATTGAAAATCCAATTATACAAATCCTTTTTATATAACGTCTAAAGGATTAATAACAAAGAATGAGGCCGCCAAAGCCATGAATACATAACTTTAAACAAAATGGTCATCTACCACAAATTAATTATATACAAATCATCAAAATAGCTTCTAGTCTCATCTAAGGCCATAAAGATATATACACCTTCCAATTCCATTTTTTTCCCCTTAAAATCTTAAAATATAGGGTGAGCACGATGGCTTAGCAAAGATAGCCTAAAATACACCTCTTGTAATCCCGTGAATCACAGCTAAAGCAAAGGATACAAGAGAGAGGGATAATATAACGAGGAAAAAAAAAAAATCAAACATCATACACTGAATTCTCACGCCCTTCAATGATAAAATTAATGACATGAATGCACTCTCACCATTTTCCCAAAACCATATCCATCAAAACATAACTCACACTAAAAATGTTAATACAACCCGACCTAGGCATCTCCTAGGTGTTACAAAGGGAATTCACTAACTATCATTGACCTAGGGCATTTCCCTAACGTCATTTGGGGCCTAGGTAGTTCAATTATACACGTCCAAACCATCTCGTGCTCCCTTATAGATTGGTTAACCCAGGACCACATGGCAACTCCATGGCGTCCGTTTTCACAAAACTTTTCGAATAAAATCCTTTTCAAAACCTTCAAAGCTTTCAAAATCAACTATTACAAATCGTTACAAACCATTTAAACATCCTTTCCAACCCATAAACCCAACTAATGTCTATAAAATGCATGTTATTTCCATCATCAATATTTCTCAAGAAATCAATATACTTCATCATCATCATAGCATTCCTCATGAAAACAAATATGTACAAGTACCATCATCATAATTTCTCAAGAAATCAACATATGTATATAAATCAACCTCATAGCATGCTTTAACCCAAATTAAACCCATAATCACATACACAAGTAGCATGAAATCATGTGAAGCAAATCCATCTCAAGAACATCAATTTAAAATTAACAATACCTTCACATATATCATGTTTTTCAACAAATACAAATAGTAGAAAACTCACAAAGACCAAAGACATTATAGTTTAGACTTCCCTACCTCAAAAGAAGAACTCAAAGCTCAAGATCCAAACTTGAAATCCACCAAATGCATGCAAGACTGGTGTCAAAACGTTCCCCTTGTCAAGATATATGCTTTCTGTAACTATAACTTCTCACAATTCTCACTCTAACATGGAGACAATCTAGAGATAAACTAAAGAAAGATAGAGAGAGAAAGAAGAAAAAAAAATGAAAAGAAAGAAGATAGGGAAGGTATGGCTGAGAATGATGAGGAGAGAGGGTGAGTGGGTGACTTAAATCTCATCCTTAGCCTTTCAAAACATGTGGTCCACATTAAGTTTTCCATCTTTGACCAACCAATTACCAAACTAACCTTCTTCCTTTAAACAACTACCCATATGCCACAAAATATATTCCTCCACTAACCCACCATATATATATATATATATATACTGACTCAATGTCCCAAATAAATAAATAATGAAATAAAAACATACCGGGTCCCACACGGCACATAAAACAATGCACAAAAAATAAATAAAAAATAAAATAACAAAAATTTCGGGACATTACACGATCATAAGGCACTTAATCTACAAAAAATTGCCTACCGCCTTCAAAATAAATGGGTACATCATACACCCCATCCAACGCTTCCCTATATGGCCTAAAGGTGAATTCCTGCTATAAGTTTATTCCATGTGATAAAGGAACTCGCCACCTTTGCCCAGACCATCTACAACCACGTGCAACATGAGAACCATTCACCAATGGCTCTGGACTATACGACTTAAACCTCTCATACAAAAATAATTGAAGAAACATAGTCGAGACGTATGAAACCATGGGATAATACCCAACCGAAAACATACAATCCTCCGAAATCATGTCCAATCATTGGACCATTGTACCCAAAAATAGTGACCCCAATGCAACAGGTTCACCATTAGCTATCTTCATAGTCAAACCCAACCATCGGTCTAATGGCACATCATCTGGCGTACCAGGGAATATATGTTTGGAAAACCAACACAATACATATATAGCTAGTTCTGCCAGATACCGTAGCTTATCCCCATCAAACGAATGCTAATTTTCTATGTCTAAACCCTTAAACAAGGGCTGCATATCCTTGAAGAAATAGCGAAGCCAGGAACTAATAGTACTTTTCCTCGCTCCTTCACTTCTCTCGGCATGAACCATAACCCTTGGTCCAAAATAAGACCCATAATTCTTTATCTTTTGGAATCCCTCCTCAAAAGTCTTATACATCACTCTCTTTGCTTCATTGAATACAAGGGGCATCTCAAAATCGCCACCAAGGATGTGCAAACCTAGCTGATGCACTACATCTTCTAAAGTAGGAGCAAATTCCCCCCAAGAAGACACAAACGTATATGTCCCGGAACATTACCACGAAACTAACACCTCCATACCTTGCACATCTCTTGGCACCACCAAGATGAGAAAAAAACGCATTGAATGGTAAACCCAAGCCCTTCGCAACAACTCTATGTAGTGGTCTTACCTAAATATATAGGCAATCCACTCGTCCCACCAAGTGCAAGGCCCCACTGGACATTTAAAATCAAGAAGGGAATAGGGATACTGACTTTGTTCAATGACGAAGCGACGTACCAAGTTCGCTGGCACCTGTTCCCCTCATCAACCCCACACTCTAACTCCATCGATTTGACAACATCCAGATCAATTGGATCTTTTGAATATACATCACATAATAACCAAAACTGATCTTGTAGCCCAAAAAACAGGGCTTGTTTCCATTCTGACTCTGGTGGCATTGCCAAAACTGCTTCATGAGGGCTTACTTAGTTCTTTTCCCTTCGTCATCATAACTACAGATATCTATTACCCTCACAAATCTATCACCTTCACTAAACTATCAATCTCGTATAGTCCCCACCCTTGGATCACAATTTCTCAGTGGACTCGTTTGTGTTTACATAGGTAACACAACCGCTTCAACAAAAATGAAGAAAATAAAGAGTCACATCCCTTTTAAATGTGCACACCTTTTCATAAGCCCTCACCAATTCAAAATTTAAATAACAAAACACGTTTTACAACAACTCATATGCACATGCCCGTTTTTCTCAAAAAAAATCACATGCATAGGGGGATTAAATATGGACATAAGTGTGCCACGACAGTAGAAGTAAAATGACGCCTCAGCTTGAAGCCATGTCAAACGATGGACCTAGAGCCTCGTTGTATAAAAATCGAGTGCCATAAACTTGGTTCACCTAGCGGACCTAAAACCCCTCGATTCACTCAAACCGATCGACGGACCAAGAGCCTTGATCCCCTAAAAAAGCTAAATTAGAAAAACTCGATCGATGGACCCAAAGCCTCGATTAGCTTTCGACTAAGCACAACAACAAACGATAAACCTAAAGCCTTGTTTCATAAATATCAAGCGCTATAATGGTTCATCACCGAGTAAACCAACCTGTTAAAACGAAGAGTTATGGTAGAACTCTTTAAATCAGCATTGGGATATATGACGGATCTTAGATTGGAGGATAGGAGATCAGATATGTCTCCTGAATTAGACCCAACTTAGGGAAAAGTGAAGAAAACCTAGAGCAAAAGCAGGGAGACTCTTATAATCACCATTAATGCCCAACTACCATCCTCTGATAGGCCAAATCACATTTAATGAGAGTTATGCCTAAACCAACCCTTCATGATGTGAAAAGTATATCGACCTAGTAATAGGTCTGAAAATGCTAAAAGGTTAAGGCATCATAACCTATAAGGGCATGTGCTTTTATCTAGGTTACTGATGTAACCAATGGTTAATAATCTCCGCATTTTAGGCTATAAAAAGAGGGTGGAAGGAAGCATTGAAGGTAGGCAAGAAAGATTATAAACGCTTCATAAATTGGCCTCTCTACAAAAGGCTTGATAGATTTCTCTCTAACACCACTCTAATCCTAACGAGTTGGACTGATCTCTTTTCCCTCATTCCTCTCTCTTTTGTATAAATCATATTGTCAAGTGATATGCCCTATTATATATATTAACTTTAACTCCTCCAGGGTGGTAATCAATACTTGTAATCCATAGATCATTTGGTGTTTTAATCCAATCAAAACTCATGTTTAAATTTTTTTATAATGTGAAGTTGTTGGTTTTTTTTTATTTTTTTATTTTATATTTTATTGAATTAAACATTTAAACCACATAATAAATCGATGGCCAATTAATAATATCTCCGAATATAATTGTCTTTCAAACGCATTCACACTTTTTAATTATTCCAAAATTTACTTTTTGTATTGCAGTTTTAAAGGATACTAGTGTTATTTATTTTATTAAAAATTCAAATTCAAATAGCTAGAGTGAAGAAAAATGCCAGTAGTATAGATCCTTTTTTAAAAAAAAATTCTTCACTTTTCAGTTTTAAAGAAAAATTAATTTGCAATTACATTGAAAAGTAAAATTGCTCACCTTTGTTTCTTTATTACTCCTTTTATTTCCCAAAATGTATTCTACTTCTCTCTCTTATTATTATTATTTTTTTATGTTACTTCTCTCTTATTCCACACATTGTAGAAGTATAATTCTTAAAGAGAGGCGATATTTGTACTACACTTTTCTACAATTGCACTACACTCTTAAAGGGAAGGACACTTCTATCTAGGGGTGCACACGGTTCTGGTTCTCACGGTTCCGGCCGGAACCGGAACCGGAACCGTTCACAATGGTTCTTTAAAAATGGAACCGGGACCGGAACCGAACCGTAGAAATGGTTTGGTTCTGGTTCGGTTCCCATGGAACCGTTAACTCTCGGCAAACAGTCAAGCACGGAGCTTCAGATGGGTTCGGTTTCGGAAGCTTGAGAAATAAAACATTCCACCAACTGATCAAAGTTACTGACAGAGAACTCCAATCCAAATCGAACAACTTAACCTACGATGGAGAACAAGCAAACTGCAATAAAAAATTTGACGATCAGAATAGAATAACTCAACCTACAATCTCCAAATAGATCGAGCAAACTGCAATAAACAAAAGATGATCTCTGGAATCAGAGCTCATCATACAGTGTTGACAAGAAAATAAAATCACATCATACCTGAACTGAAAGGATGACGCTTCTTATCCTCCTGCAAGGATTAGAAGATAGGGAGGTCCTCGTTGACACAAGAGTGGAGATGAGCTTGAGAGCTTCTTCGCCGATGCTAGCAGATCTGTGATTGCATTTCAAAGCGAGTTTAGTCACCGCATCGAACCTCAAAAACAGAGACGGAACCACCGAGAGCAGATAGGTTTGGGTGTTGAAAGAGAGACGATGACGGCTTTGTCCCTCAATCTGAAACCACCGGCGATAGACGAGAAAGCATCGTTTCTGATCACTGGAGCCAAGCGACTGGAATATGCAAGCTAAGCACTCGTCGGGAAGGTTGGAGACGTAGTCGGGGAGATGAAGAGCATTGATAATGATGTCCTCAAATGACCAACATGCCGGCGTCGGTCAACTCTCGGCAAACAGAGACGGAAGATGAGATTATGAGAGATTGAGAATTTGAGAGGACTCAGAGGAGGTGACTGGCGAGGACCGAGAGAGTACGACATTTAGGGCAAAAAAAAACTAAAAAAATATATTTTTTTTCAAGTCCAGCAACTCATCTTAACGCCTTTACTTCATTTTTAAAGTATAAATTAAATATATAATACATATATATATATACGGTTCCGGTTCTTACCGGTTCCCACGGGCTGGAACTGGAACTGGAACCGTATGTCCACGGTTCTTAAATTCGGAACCGGAACCATGAGAACCGGAAAAAACGGTTCCGGTTCCGGTTCCACGGTTCCGGTTCTTTTGTGCACCCCTAGGTAAAACTATGACCATAATTAAAAATAATAATAAATTTTTTTTTAAAAAAAACTATAATCAGAGAAGTAAAAAAACCTTCAAAATACTATATCTCTGGAGTGATTTGTGACTGTTTTAACCCGTGGACCCACAAACACATTTTCTACACAGAATCAGCAGAGAATTAAACGAGCTCAATCGAGCTGTCTAAGCTCAGCTCAGCTCGGCATGGCTCGGCTCGATACGATTACAGCCAATTGTTGGGACTATATACACAGCTAAGTAATAATGCATTTTGTATGCCATTTATGAGATTGGTCTTCCAACACTTGTTCACCTCCTCCTTCCAAGCACTGTAAGAATGGGATTTCCAGCTCTTGTTCATCTCCTCATTAGTGCTCATCTTCTCCACTTGATCTTCCTTCTTTCTGCTACTTCTTTTCACTCAAATGCAATAGAGAGATCGACCTATATTGTCCAAATGGACAAGTCGTACATGCCCAAACTCTTTCCTAGCCACCACCAATTGTACACGGCCATCCACAACTCCACAACACCAAAATCCACCCAAAATAAGCTTATCTACGCCTATGACATTGCTTTCACCGGTTTCAGTGCTTTGCTATCCCATGGTGAGCTCAACTCCCTAAGAAAGTATCCTGGTTTTGTCTTAGCTTATGCTAACAAAACTGTGACTCTTCACACCATCCACACCTCTTTTTCCTCTCCCTCAATCCTATGGCCGACTTCGAGTTATGGTCAAGATGTCATCGTTGGTGTCATTGACTCCGGCGTGTGGCCTGAAAGCCAAAGCTTCATTGACGATGGAATGACCAAAGTGCCCAAAAAATGGAAGGGGGCATGCCAAGGAGGTTGAGATTTCAATTCTTCATTATGTGACTCCAAGTTTATAGGAGTTGGATACTTCAACAAGGGCTTCATGGCATCACATCTTAATGCTACCGATAGCATGAACTCGGCAAAGGGCACTATGTGTCATGGGACACACACTTCCTCCATAGTTGTCAGAAACTATGTCGAAGGCGCATCCTCCTTTGGCTATGCTTCGGGGACTGCATGAGGGATGGCATCACGTGTTTAGGTGGCCATGTACAAGGTCTGCTCGAACGAAATTGAAGACTGCTACACCTGCAATTACCTCGCTGGTATGGACCATGCCGTGGCTTATGGGGTTGACATGATGTCCATTTCGATGGGTGTTGAGGGTGTTCTTCCTTTATATGAGGACCCTTTCGCCATATCTTCATTTGGAGCCATGGAAAAGGGTGTCTGTGTCTATTGCAGCAGGAAATAGCGGCCCCACTTGAGTCATTATATAATGGAATCCCCTGGGTCCTGACTGTCTGGGTGACCGATCTTTAGCCGGGATTGTCACTCTTGGCAATGGGCTAACCATCACTGGATGGATCATGTTCCCTGGCGTGAGGATTCCTATTGTGGTTTCTCCAGTGAGAACCATTTGATGATTATTTGTTTTAGTCCTTCAGATGTTAATGTGCGGGCCATTTAGATTGAAATTTTAAGTAGTTAACCAAAGTATAACATTCTAGGCAATGCATTTGTAGTGTTGTCTGTTAAAATACAAGACATATTTAAAGTACATGCTATTCTCAAGTACTCTTATTTATTCCTACTCTAATGGTACGCTACAACAAATTAGAGCATTTGTGACGGAAAAATTGTCATTAATACTCAATATTATGTCACTAAAAAGTTCTACCTATGAAAATAGGTCATCACACTACCGTCACCTTAAACTGCATCGCTGATTCTATATTGTGACAATCCATTAGCACCAATTTTATTTTATTTTATTTTATTTTATTTTTTTTGAAGTATGACAATCCATTAGCACCATAAACTGCATCGCGGATTCTATATTGTGACAATCCATTTGTTAATTGTGCAAGATTGAAAAATTACTGTCACAATATATATATATATATATAAAGTTTCAGTGACATCTTACTATTCCATCACAATTAAAGTATCCATTTGTTACAATTTTCTTTAGCGCCATAAAAAGCTCCTATTTGTGACAGCAAATTTCCATTACCTATAATGTATTACTTGTTCTTATATTTGGGAGCATTGAATTGGCGTCTTAAATTTGGAATTGAACTTAATTTATACATTGAACTAATTTTTTTCCAATTTCAAATCTTTTATGTTTCTGTGCTCCAAAAGTTAATATATGTCTTTTACCTCTCTACCAATGCTATTTCCTTATTGTTATTCTGTTTGTCTCAATAGTACTTAGTAGTACCCTATCATCACAAAAGCAACATGTCTTTTTCCTCTCTACCAATGCTATTTTCTTATTGCTATTCTGTTTGGGTCTCAATAGTAGTACCCTATCAACACAAATCTAAAGGTATTTGTTTCTTACTAAACTCATCATCAATTGCACACATTTAAGGATATATAACACACTAATACAAAAATACAACATATTAACATGATTTATTCATATCAACCAATCAAGTAATAAGTATACAACTCCCCACCATTCTACAACCTTTAAATTTCATGGAAATAGTTTCATTCAAGTTCTAATTTCCCCTCCTGGTGCTCTTTCCCACTATTTGCTCTCAATTTGGAGGGGAAATTAGAATCATCGATATATAATAATTGAAAATAGACGCAAAAGCACATAAACACTAAGAAATTACAAAAGCATTGCAACAATTTTTTGTGTTATAGTGGCAGTCTTAACCCCCTAAATTGTAACTCTAAAACACTACTAACTGCTATATAGGGAATTAAATGTTTAGTCCAAACAGCTAACATCTTTTTTCTTGAGAACCCCAAAATAAAGAGAGAGCAAAATAAGGAAGCATCAGGTCTAAGGCTCGAATCCGCTTAGGTGCAAACAATTCCTTGACCGGGGAGTATCAACTAGGAAAAAAAAAAAGAGAGCAAAATAAACTTTTTGTTTTTGATAATTAATTCAGAAAAATAAATAGAAAGCAGAGAAAATCACATTATTAAAACAATCAGAAAAAGAAACAGAATATAAAATGTAAAACATCTCAGAATTTATAACTTAGTAGTGTTATCTTACTTGCCAAAGATATGGAAAGTTGAGAATGATTAAATCTTCAAAGGCAAAAAGAGCGAGTGATTTAGAAATAGCAGTAAACTTAAATGACAGCAATATTAAGTGCATATTTAATAAACATTTTCAGAGTATTTTTGGGTCTTTTAAAATCAAAGCAATTTATGATTTTGAGAATAAAAAAAGCAATTTCGACATACTGAGAATAATCATTATACCAGTGTGGGAAGAAATGCTATTGTTACTTACCGAAGAAATACTATTGCTTTACCCAAAACCTAAAATGAACAATCAATCCAATAAATTAAAAGTGATCCATTAAAGTCCTTTTGTTCTCTGCAGAACTCTTTTTAGCTCATTGAAACTTGAAAGTGCCTCAGCAAAACCTTGCTTGACAAGTTAAAACATGCATGTCCTATTAAATCTGATGTTCATCGTAATAGAGAAATATGATAAAACAAACACTACCAAGAATGCTTAATTTAAGCTCAAAGGTATGTGATGGGGTATTCATCTCAAGTTTTATCTTTAACTCATCAAAACTTAATTGATGTCAGAGGCCACACTGCCAGCAAGCCACAATTAACCGTAAGCTTACTTTAAAAATATCAGAATTGTCATAATCCAGTTAATAAATCTGGGGTTAAAAAAAAAAAAAAATCATTAGAATCATATGAGTGGTGATAGAGAGTCTGGATTTGGACTTGATAGGAAAAAATACAATTTTATTAGAATCATAGTTTGAAAGAACTCATAAAATTAGTATATAGAGTAAGACTAAAACTTGCAGTGTCTCATAGTCCCAAGTTAACAATGTTCTCATCCACAGCCACATTAGCACTAAAATTGTCTAATACTGTGGGTACATAATCTTGCCAAAAAAAACCCAAAATTAGAGAGAAAATAAATCTATTTATATATTATATACTTATATAGATAGAGAGAGAGGAGGGATGGATTCTTGTCTCAATGTTCCTAATACACAGGCAGAATTTATTCCACTTAGGTCTACAGCGGCTAGCATAATTTCTGACAGAACTCATAGTGATAATATACATATATATTGAGAGAGAGTTAATTAGCTGATTTAGGTGATTTAACAAGAAATCTAACACAAAATCGAAAGACAAAAAGACATGAACACCAAAGTCAAACAAACAACCAAATCAAACACAAAATCAAAATTAAAGAAATGGAGTGAGTGAGAACTCTGAGTTCACCTGGAGGCTGGCCGAGGAAAGCAAAATAGTGATCAAGAGGGTCGTTGTGACTGGGGTCCAGATTCTTCATGAAACCAAGCACAGCCAATAAATCGAAGACACAGTCTTTAGAGAGGAGAGAAATAGAAGAGAGAGTACTCACAGTTCGTCCCTTTCGTTGTCTCCCAAATCGCCTCCCAAATCGCCTTCTCTAGGGTTTCAGAGGAGAGAGAAAACAATCGGGCCAGATGTTGCAAACCACAGAAACTTACTTCCTCCGCTACAGTGTTAGACGCAACTTTTACTTCCTCCGCTACAGTGCTTTTTATTGGGCTACAGTATTGAAATAACAAAAAACACCATTTTGGTGTTTCATTTTGGGCCCAAATTTAGCACTATTTGAAACAATATTTTAACACTGTTGAAAACAAAATAAGTGTTGCCAAACATGTTTTTGGGCCTGAAATGAAGCCTGCAACAGAAACACCAAAGTAAAACACCAAACAAACAGGCCCATAGGTAAGGGTTCTAAGTGGGTTTTTGGTAATGGGAATTCAATCAATATGTGGTCCGATTTATGGATCCTAGATAGGAATTTTCCTATTGGTAAGCCACATCAGCCAGAGGCCCCTCAAAACGTTTCTGACCTTATTGACAAACCTGCATATTTTTGGAAGCAAGATTTAGTTGGTAAGTGGCTTCCGACAGAAGTTGTGAAGTCTGTACTTAAATGTCCTTTCAGTTATTCCAATAAGTTGGATAAACTAATCTGGTCTCCAGAAAGAAATGGCCAATTCTCTATTAAATCCGCTTATCATCTGCCTGTAACTATCTCCTAGCTGATCGAGGTTTTAATCCTTCTTCCTCGGGATCTTGTTAAAGCCGTTTGGAAGGGAGTTTGGAACTGCTTTGCTCCGGAAAATTAAATACTTTCTTTGGAAATGTTGCAACAATGCTTTAGCGGTCCAAAAGAATCTTTGTAAGCGGGGATTAAGAGCTGAAGTTGTTTGTTCAAGATGTGGTCAGCAAGAGGAATCCAACGACCATCTTTTTTTCTCATGCCCCATATATGACACCGTTAGTAATGATTTCATGATTTTTTATGACCTAAAATTACAAAATATGTCACGCCATAAAAAAGTACTGATGTAATAAAGTTGTAATGACATTTCACAATTATAATAATACATGTCATCTATATTGGATCTAGATGCTAAGTCTCCCTTCCCATTCAATTGCACTATCAAAACAATAGTGCATCATATTACATCGATCATAATGTAACATATTAAATTATAAATGTACAAACACTAATACAATACATCTGAGATACAACACTGAACATTAAAACGCTACAATTATAATTTTAATATTTTTACGTAGTTATTGCGTTATCAATTTTAACGAGCTAAATGAAAAGATTTGTCATGTAATAGACGGAATATCAATAGTTGGAATTAATTAAAATGGGTTGAACTTTGTGATTGTGGGATTATTCAAATTCCATACAATATCATTTTGATGGGCAAGACACATAAATATTAGATGAAATTTTATATGTGGAAAAAAAATAAAAGGTAGAAGATATTTTCACCCCAATATCACTTCTCTCGATGATTAAAGGCATATATATATATATATATGCGCACACTTCAAAAATTAAAGCTCACCTGTAGACCCCTCTTACATTATCATCCCTATGTATGAAGGGACAAGTCCTGGGACAAAAAAAAAAAAAAAAAAAAAAAAAAAAAAAAAAAAAAGCCCCTTGTTTCCTTCCATATTTTTTCACCCACTCATTCGATCACCCTTATCTAGTAGACTAGTACCACCATTTGCGTTATTGAGGTCTAGTCACTTATATAATCTTACGCGTTCCTTTGTAGATCATCCGATCTTTTCACACAATTGGAGTGGACTGGAAGACAGACATTGATGATGATAAGTTAATTCGCATTAACTTGGAAAAGACAGACTCCAACATTTAATGGTCCCAATTAAACCATCAAAGGTTGCTACTCTTTTACGAGGATGACATGTAACAAGTTGAGGGACAAGTCTTGGGCCACATAAAGAAACTCTTGACTCAAACCCATTTGCTTGCATTCTTTTCACACAATTATTCAGTGTTCACCTCTTGCAACAATTCATTGTTCGCCTCAATTTTTGGCTCTTGGGGGTGTGTAAGAGTCCTCGCGAGTGCGGGACATGCTTTATATATATATAACTTTACAATTTACATATACAGTATTTTCTTTTACGTAGTTCCTTCTCTCCAGATATTATTACAAGTTCTAGAAATTATTAATTTTGAGCCGAACCGACACGTAAACAAATATGTTAATTTTATGACATTTTCAATTAATTTTTTGTTTATATGTTGCTTTGTGATTGATAGAGACAAATAAAGAAGAAGAAGAAGAAGAAGAAGAAGAACGATTGACGATAAGGGTCATATTTACATTACTAAATTAAAGTCCATTGGTCACGAATTAGATAAGATTAGGGATCAATAATAATCCAATCTGCTCTAACGGATTGAAAAAAAATTAAATTCGACACCAATCATTGGGATAACGGATCGGATCCGTGTAATGATGGTAATTGTGCATTAAGCAAAGTTCGTGTTATTCAGGCAAAAAAGAAGAAGCAAAGTTCGTGTCACTTAAAATTTTGGCATATTTTAAGCTGTGCATAATATTTTTAAGTGGTAACCTAAATAATTATCAAACACGCTCATTTTAAAAATTCGCTTACCATGTTCTATGTTAAATATATATATATATATATATATATATATATATATGGTCCAAATAGCAACAAAGGTTACCCTTATTTCTGTATATATTTATTTTTATTTTATAACTTCGAGTATTTATATATTTTGACCAATGTGCTCTTTTTAATAACCAAAATAATTAGATAAGTTCATTTTTGGCATTTAAA
>JAOTQH010156723.1:0-15156 GCA_025631255.1 Cornus kousa
CAACAAGCATGGATGACCAATTAAGTATATATTGTCTAAGTAACATAGTAAATAGCACAATATATCAAACTAAGCCAAAAATCCTTCCTTTAAGCTCACAATCCAAACACATCATAAGGTTAGAGACATATGCTACTTGCATTGATAAGCATGGAACATCAAACAACAAGCATGGATTGTCCTCCTATTTAAGAGACTAAGGCAACTACACTACCACTACACTACAACTAAGCTAATGACATGAAATTAAACTAATTAAATAAAGGAAGAGGCACAATCCATCAAAAAATGAGTATGAACCATCAAATAAACCACAAAAGCATTCTATTAAGCACTATGTCTTAAGAATCTCTAGATCTATAGCATTAATACACATAGACATGCATCAATAACACAAAAGCAAGAGATAAACACATGAACATCTATTCTAGCATACATAGACATATAGATAGAATGAAATAATTAATTGGAAGAATTAAACCACACGAATATTTGAATAAACAAGATCCATGAATATATAAATGTCAAAACATGTATTATAACACAAATTCCCTTAAAAATACATAAATCAAGGTATAAAAGGCATGCTTAGGGCTAACTCTAGCCCCAAGAAGATGTCTAGCCACTCATGGATGTACTCCTCCAACCCTCGAGGGCTATATCCATGGTAAAAATACTCTTCTTCTTGATATGGATGGAAGAACTCCTAAGAATGTGTCTCTGACCTCCTCCTCTCTTTTCTTCCTCACTAGGAATGATATGAAATTTGTATCTAAGATGTCTCCCTTGTAAAAGTTGCTCAAAATCCTTATATAGGTAGCTCAAGTGTCACACCCAATGGTCTGGACTCGTACACAAGGGCTCCTCCAATGATTGCACCATGAGACAACTTTTAGTGAGCTGGAAATTGATTTAACTAGCACTTGAGAGGGTTCAATCGATCAAACCTGAGATCAATCAAACTTTGGCTAGGTTAATCCTTCCTTGGCAGTGCCTTTTTGGAATAAGACAAATCTGAGATATTTTTGGGATATTTTGGGAAAAAGACAAAAGTGGTAGGTGGGGTGGTACGAAAGGATAAGATCGAATATTTTTGATCGATCTGAGGAATGTTGGATTGATCAAACATTGTGGGATCTTTGGATAAGGACAAAAAGCTTGGATCCATCTTGAAGTGCCTAGATCGATCACTTCCTGATCGATCAAAGAAATACTGAGATCGATCGAACTTGATGAACTTATACCACTTTGCTTCATTTTGCTTCCACTTTGCTTCTTTCTTTCATTCAACTCAAGATTGCTTCTTTTATGCTCTTATTTGGCTGAATTAACTTATTTTGGGGATAAGTGCTTAAAACAAAATGAATACAAAATTAATTAGAACAGCAAGGAATCAACAATAGATGCACATAACAGTAGATTCGGGTTTTCATTTAATTCTCAAAATATGTCAAACACAGCCTTGTTATAATTCAATTCTTTATCAACTAAAGGTTCCTTTAGCTTAAAAATAAAGTATTACATTTGGTCTATAGCTAGGATATATTATATCAATAAGAACACACCATAGCAGCTGATAAAATAGCACACAATTAGCTCACAGCAGGTGTATTTATCAATTCCGTAGTTTATGATTTTAGGGGTAAAACTGGAACTCCAGGGCTGAACCTCCTTGTTTTTAGTTCTCACAAATTAAAATCAATATATTAAACAAGCTTCAATTTCAACTTCACAGTTTAATGGAAGGAAATAACAAATCACAGTTCAAATTAAGCTTAATAACAGTTTTCTGTTGTAGCACTGATTTTAGGGACAAAAATGAAATTTCACGATTACATCATCTTGAATTCAACACCCTTAGTCATATTTCAAATATATATTGATGCTCAAATTATTATCACTGCAGTGCTAGCATCATTAAACAATTTTTTTCCTTAGTTTATACACCTTTCAGCTGAAAACCCTTTGACAGCATAGGTTTGACACTTCCAAAATCCTGAGGTCACTTTCTATGGTTTAATGTAGATTAAACAGCTTTGATTCATTAACACAAGCCTGCTTAGATGATTGACAGTCATAGTATAGCAAGAGCATAACATGATAAGCTCAGTTCAAAAATAAAAACCAGAAAATAGACTAAATAGAGGTTTGAGATATGAAATTCAATACTAGCCTCACTATGTAGTTTTAGGCACCTTCAATAGCTGTAAATCACCATAATATTATTGCTCACACCTTGTTCAAGCTCCAGTAGTGACCATAGCAATTTTTGAATCACCTCAGCCTCTCTTTGCACTAGAAAATAGCCTTTACATAACCTCAATGTACCTCACAGCTTCTATGCTTCTGTTGGTTGATTTCAGTGCTTTATTCAAGCTCAATTCATTAATTAAACTCACTGAAATATATTCTTCATGTTATCCCTCGAGAGAACCTCACACAACTGCTACACTAAGCTTAAATTTCACAAAAGAGGCACACCTTCAGCTGAATGCTATAACAGCCTTTATATAGAAACCTCAATTTAACCCTACTATGGATATAGTCCTCTTACAATAGCCAATGAATCAAGTGAATGATTTTCTCACTCCAAGACCATAATGCCACATGGCACAGGGTTGTGCGAACCTTATTTATACACACACCCCTTTCAAATACCCTTTGGCTGTCACATGATGTACACTAGAAATATGCTGAGCATTATTAGACAATTGATGACCTTTTCATACATTGCACCATCTGTAGAGGATCTATAATTATCTTAGCATTGTGGATTGACCAGGATACCCTCGAGACCCTTGACAGAATTACATAAATGCCCTTCAATGAATATGCTAATAATCCTTTGTTGCAGCTTGTTAAATAGCCGTTTCACACTAAGGTAAAGTCATAACAGAATAATGCAACACTCAAGGTATGTGTAATAATGTTGTATACACTTGTTAAAAAACTATAATGCACCTATGATAGAATAAGTCACCTATTATTTTATTAGACTTTGTTTAACCTTGGTAGCACAGTTAGTCCATTGAATTGATAATGTTATAAATCCTTTACCAATAAGAGTTATAACACTTAGCATTTGACATTGAAAGTGCAAAACAATTGATCAAACATAAATCAATATATGCTTTGACAGTTGTTAGTGTGACCATTTTCTGATAGGTTTTTAGAATCTAAGTTTGGGGGTGCGTCTTCCAAAGCTAAGTTTTTGTTGCCAGGTCCCTTTTGCTTTATCCATTTGGTATACTCTTTCCATTATCTGTTGCTTCTTTGCACATTAAGGGTAATGCACAGATTAAGTTTGGGGGTGTGTTAGCATATTTTGCATGTTGAACTTACTTTCTATGCATGTGATATGATTTAAGAGTCTCAAGCCATGAATTTGATCTTTTGACGACCATAATACTTAGAATTTAAAAATTACTTGACTTGAGAGTCCAATACTCCTTGTATGCTTTGTGGATGCCATTTAGGAGTAAATTTTTTGAATGATTGATATCTTGTTTACATTTTTGGTCCACATGATCTTAATTTTGTGATTATTTTGAGATACACTCTAGGATTCTACACTAGCACAGGTGCACACTAGCATTCATTTGTGGGGTACATGTTTTGTTGACTATTGATTTAGTTATATCCCAATTGAACTAGTAGTGCATTAAAAGCTTTCATTCTTGACAAAGGTGGATAACAAACCCTTTTCACTAAGTAGCCGGGATTCTAGCCTCATCAAGTATTGAATTTCTCGCGCTGAAAGGTAGAGGGCCCAAACTCAAGGTTAAAAGGAAAAAAATAAAAAAAAAAAGAAAAAAGAAAGTGAGGACTTCTCCCAAAAGGTGAGAAGTGGTAAATGACTAGATGGAGGTTGTTTTGATTTGTAGCCTAGTTGATTTGAGCTTGTAAATCCATGGGGGTGTTTAAACACCTAATGCTCTAAAGCCATCCGGTTTGGGAGTCATTGACCTAACGCTCGACCTCATGGATGACTAAAAAGCTTAATAGATTTACACATTGCACCATGTTTCATCTTTGATCCTCTAGGATAGTAAAAAAAAAAAAAAAAAAAATGGAGTGAAAACAATAAGTGCACCTAGATGAATAAAGCTTTAATAAAAGGTCCATTCTTTGTCTTGATGATTGGTACTAGATTTGTGTGCTAGTTTGAGGCCGGATGTGATTATTTCTTTAGTTAGCTTAGATAACAACATATTTGATACCAATTCACTTAAAAAGGATTCTAGAGTTGTTTTAATTGGTATGATCATTGTCTTGATGTGTGGAGGACCATATTTGCTTACTTGATGTTGAGATTTTGGGAGATTGCTTGGAAAAGGTTGAAAAATTGCATACTTAAGGTAGTTTTCTCTTAATGCTTGTTTTGTATAGTGGTGCCTCTTTAGTGAGAAAGGGCTCAATGTTTGTGGGTGTCATTTCTGGAAAGCCTCATGAGACTTCACTCATCTATTAGGTGTAGCCTAAGGGTTCAAAAGGTTTGTTTCGTACGCTAAATGCAATCGTGTTCCTACGAAAATGGCGTTATCATTTCATTGTTTTCTAGTTCATAGTTGTATAGATGTTCATTTCTTTCTTTTCCTTGTAGTTCATCGCTAGAGACTAGCAATATCTAAGTTTGGGGGTGTGATGAGTGCTCAGATGTGACACATTTTAGCACCTAAGCTAGGGTATATTAGTCCATTCATCTATCTTACTCTCATATTTTAGTACTTATTTATGTTTTTGCCTATTTCAGGTTAATAAAGTTTAAACAGGCTAATAAGAGCCATTTAGCTCAATTTTGGAGTTAAGGAGCATATCCGGAAAGAAGTCAAGAAAATTACACCAGAGGAACTTCGATCGATCGAAAGAAGTCCCGATCGATCGAAGATGGCTACAATTGATCGAAATGTGGTGGTTGACGAGCGCTGAATATATACATATTCAAGCCCCTAAATATCTGTATGTTAAGGCCTAAAGCTATACTTCTATCCATAGTTAAACTGATTTATGTGTAATGTTGTTTATAGGTACTTTCCCAAAGAAATGGTTAAAACCGGGACTTTATGATGATATTGAAGCTTACAAAGTCATTGCCAGTCATTCAGAGTAAGTCGAGAGCTTAAATGGTAAATTTTGATGAAATTCAAGCCCTAGAGCTCGAGCCCAAGTGTTAAGGCTCGAGCATTACAACAAAGAAAAGAAGAAAAGTCAACAAGGTATTAAAGCTCGAGCCTTATACCTTGGTGCTCGAGCCCCAACTTAGGGTGCTCAAGCCTTACCTAAGGGTGCTCAAGCCTTGACCCTTAAGCTCGAGCATGAGGCGTCGAAAGTTGAAGAGTTGATTTTAATTCAAAGGCTATGCTCCCAAGTCTCGTGCCTCACCTCCAGGATCGAGCACCATTACTTGAGGCTCAAGCCTGGTATCTAGTGCTCAAGCCCATGAAGCTTGGATCGAGCAATGTTAAAAGATTTCAATCCTAAAAATATTCTAGGTGTTGAAGAAAAAGACGCTTCAGAAAATAGTGAAAGAAAATTGGCAAGTGTCAAAGTGAAGATCGAGCACTAATTCTTGGAGCTCGAGCATGAATCCAAAGAAGCTCAAGCCTTGTTCCTTAAGCTCAAGCCTGAACCTTAAAGCTCGAGCCTTTATTCCTAAAGCTCGAGCCTTATATGACATGTCAGATTTAAAATATGGGATTGTTCTCTTTACCAGCCGTATCTCATTCCAGATGGGCCAGAAGACCTAAAAGCCCACCGAATCCTTATTTTATTCTATTAAATAAAGCATAAGTCTTGATAGAAGAGGTCCAAAATTTCAAGTCCTTTGTAGGGTGTTATTCAGAAGGCTGGTAGCATGGTGGCTTTTAGGGTTTCCATAACCTTAGAAGTGAAGATCCTGAAAAGAGAAGTGTCATCCGTGATGATGGAGATGAACTCAAAACAAATGATATCCAACCTCGTCATGAGTAGCTAATCCCTCTCTTAGGGCACTGATGTAACCTAATATAGTATTATGATTTGACTATTCTTAACTCTGGGATTATTTTAATGAATATTATGTTTTCTTGATTGTATGACTATGAGCATTTGAGACAACTCAATTGGTTTTCACACTTTAATAAATTACAAACTATTATTGCCTTGTCTTAGATATAATTGTTTGTTTTCTGTTCTCAACCTATCTTACTGTAGAGTATCTGGCTGAGCCTTGCAGGACATGAGAATAGAGGTCATATAATGGTGTTCTAATGTTTTTTATAAAAGAATATTTTTATAGTCTATGCTTAGGAAATATGGATTACTTACAAAGTAGTTAAAGTAGTTGACATAGTTAGAGTAGGTAGGTGGATAGTCCATGCTAACCGCAAATAGGTTATAGTTAACTATTTTATAAAAACATCTTTCTTTAAAACCCAAATTGAAAGAATGTTAATGAGTTCAATTCATTTGAAAAAAATAATTGGTTAAATCCCCAGAGTTGAAGCAGTTAACCATATTACGATGATTGTGGTGAAGTCAAAGCCCTAAGATCTCTTTCCCTGATCAACCCTAGTTTAATTTAGCTTAATTTAATTTATTTTTAGTAGTTTATAATCATGACAACAAATCCAGCAATTCAACCAGTTACCTGTAAACCTATAGAACTAATTTGAAGGCTAAATATAAAATCTTATCTCTCTATGGGTTCAACACCCTCTCTATAGTGCTATCCTATAAGGATTCATCCTATTGCAAGTGCTTTGATTTTATTCGATACATAATCTGACACACATCAGCGGTGCTAAGTCAACAATTTGGATAAGGCCAAGAAGATATTTTTGATGACACGTTAACTTTGATCGATCGAAGCTAAGTGTTCGATCGATCAAAAATCCTTCGATCGATCGAACTGACTACTAACAATGTGCTGTCTAATTCTCGAGTGCACCGGACTCTACCTAACTTTAGTAACTGCGAATTTCCTCTAATCATAGGCTTTATTTCTGACTTGGTGCCCACTCAAAGAGACTTGTAATAGATAAATTGAAGAGAATTGTAAAAATATCATATAGTTTTTCTTACCAATTATAGAAGTAGTTTCACTCTTTAGAACTAGGGTTTTAGGAATAAGGTAAGGATGAAGATGATGATCTAACCTCTAAGCTAGCCCTTGAGGGTTCCATGACTACTACAATGAGTGGCTAAATCCTTCTCTTGGGACTAGAGATTGCCCCTAGGCTTGCTTCCTAAACCTTATTTTTATGTATTTTAGGGGATTTTAGTTGTAATTGATGTTTTGACCATGAATAAATATAGATCTTGTGATTTTTAGAAGATTGTATGGATTAATGCTTTCAATTAATCATTTGATTCTATCCATATGTCTATGTATGCTAGAATGAATGTTCATATATTTTCCTCTAGATTTAATGAAATTGATGCATGTCTATGTGTGTTAACGTTGTTAATCTAGTGATGGTCAAAACATGGTGCTTAATTGATTACTCTTGTGGTTTATTTGATGGTTCATACTTATTTCTTGATGGATTGTGCCACACCCTTAGTTTAATTAGCTTAATTTTCATGTCACTAGCTTAGATGTAGTGTAATTGCTCTAATTTCTTCGATAGGTTGACAATCCATTCTTGTTGTTTAATGTTCCATGCTTATGAGTGCAAGAAGTACATTTCTCTAGATTTTTGTGTGTACACTAATTATGGTTTAATTGAATGGTTAATGGTCTCATTTGATAGGTTGTGCTACTCACTAGATTGACTAAACAATCTATGCTTATTTGCCTTCGATTATGCTTTATTCTCAATTGTTGACACACACACACACATTTTAAAACTTGAATTTCTCCATTAATTTACAATTGCTAGTGTTTGGTGAAACAAAGCTTAATGGTGAACTCTAAGCTCCAAGACCTTTCTCTCATATTACTTTCTCTAAATTCTAGATTGTCATTTAATTGCATTGCTTTAATTGAGCCATTAGCTTAATCAAATCAAACCCACTTTTGATCATTGACTTACTAATCCAACATTGATTCCAAAGTACCATTCTTTTCCCTTGGTACTATCCCTATGCACTCTTGTTTCATTAATAGTTAGTAGTGGTAGTGGTATTCTATATATTCAAACTTGGCCATATTTCACATCACATTGTAATTTGGTTATCATCGACGACAAGACACACAACATTCGTGTAAGGACCTTATTAGTGATACGGATCCCCAGGTTTAAATCATTACACAGCCCTCAGGTCTAGTTCAAATCTAGAAGGCAAGAAAGAATATAGGAGAAGTTAGGGTTCACTTAAAGAGGAGCTAAATTCAGAACGGAAAAGACCTAAAGATAAAAGGGATTTCTGGGAATCTAAAGGCGAACAAATGACCAACAGAGAAGAGCATCTTATCATCCCCCAAACCCTCACCAATGCAAAATTTAAATCATGAGGGTATTCCTCTAGGGAAACGTTGCGAGGAACCCTATTCTTTTTCCTCAATTGAAGGACAAAAATAGAATTTCTCTCTACTATGTCCACGGGAAGGATTATAGGACCCTCAATAGAACTCGGTGTATTTAAACTAATCTCCAGTGTCTCCAACCTAGAATCAAATATCCTAGCACTAGGGGTACGATCACTGCTCTTTTGACTCATGGTGGAAGGATGGAACAAATATAGGGAAATTAAAAACAAAAACTAAAGAAAAGCAAAGAAGAAAGAGACTAGCCTTAATAACGGGCCAGGGGAGACCAGGTTGATCACAGATGAAAATTTCAAGACGAAGATTTTTGCAAGTACATACCCTCATGATGCCAAATTGGTATATATATATATAGGTATAAGGTGTGCACGGAAGAGGCAGCAGCATAATACCCTAAGATATAGGATTCCAAAATGGTAATGATGAGCATTAACACCAACAAAAAACCTTTCCACTTCCAAAATCAGTTGTAATTCCTTACACGAACCTAGCTCGTAGAAAGAATTGGGGGTAAAGTGTGGAAAAAAATTTCACCACCACTCATAAAGCTCCACGTGTACCTAACCAAGTGAGAAGGTCAGCCCAAAGAACCGGGCTGGAATAAAGAAGTCCAAACCAAATAAATCAGCATAAGGGCCGAAAAGAACGCTCCAAACACCGAATGGGCCTAATAACAATATCAAGCCCATAAAGCCTAATACAAAGTCTTGATCACCATTACTGAAAATAATGCCTAAGCAACAAATCAGGAATTATTATACATACTCCCTCCGTTCCTTTTTATTTGTGTGAGTCACAGTTTACGATGTGGACAAATAAAAAGGGACGGAGGTAGTATTTAATTAGAAGATCAATAACGTTCCTAAAAAAATCTCTTCATACAGATATAAATATGGGAAAAAGACCCAAGTGATAACGCATTCAAATTTGATTCTATTCTATTTCCTACTTCTCCTTTTTCATAAGTTTTTCTACATAATTTAATATCATTTTCTTCATTTTTATTGAAGTGTTTAACCATTTGATCTACTGGATTGAACTTCATTGCTCGGTCTGAAATTTATGCACCTATAATGGCATTTATAGACTTTGAGTTTGTTCTTTCTAAAATTTTATCTAGTAATTAATTTTTTAATTAGAAATTAACTATTTTTTCATTTAAAAATAATTAAAATAATAATTTTATTTTTTTATTTTATTTTATTTTTTTTATTTATTTGTGTGTGTGTGTGTCTTGCAAGTAGCTGAAATTTATCGTCTGAATTTTCCTATGTGTTTAACTTAGATTGGAAGAAGAGTCCTTTGAGTTGTTAAACCTTGCAATATTTATTCTCATACGTAACTTGGTATTGAATTCCAATACTTCAACCATTTATTAAGTTGCACACTTGCATGGACAGCCTAAAATTGTGCATGAACAAGAGATGTGGCTTTTTAGGTGCACTGATTAAGTTTGGAAACTAAATCCTATATTTGTGGAGAAAGACTTTATTACACATTTGATACTTCGTCTCATCAATCGATTGTATTCTATCACATAAGTAAAAATATTTTATTTTAGTGGGTCATATTACTACATGTCAGCATCTAATCGGTTAATGGTAACATTTCACTAATACAACTAGAGTAATAATTTTTTTTTCGTACTTGTGGTGCTTTCTTCTATCAAATCAAGTTTATTTAGTTAAAAATTCTTTTTCATCTGCTGACTTGGTTATGACATGGCAAAACTAGGGTAAATATTGAGTGTTACAGGCATGTCATGTTCATATATTAGTGTATAAAATATGACATATTATCTCGTTATCCGCAATTTTATAAATAGGTTGGCCAACCTTTTTGAAATAGCGCATTATAATTGAGTGGGTACACTAGTGACCAGGGGCGGAGCCAGGATTGTCTTTCAGGGGGGCGTAGTGTAATTGATTGGAGAAAAAAAAAAAATTCCACTTGACACAACAAATATATACTGTTCACATAAAAAATAATTAAAAAAAAAAAAAATCACAGCAAACATAGATCAATCTTCTTGCTAAACAAAAATATCTAACACATAAATAATTCTTTGATTGTAGAGAGTGTACAAAAGAGGATGAGGAGTGAGGAGTTTCAAACACTTTTAGATGCATAGGCCCAAGTTTCTCCCAAGATTTGCTCGCCTAAATGAAGGTACCACCGAAAGAGATGCATTTGGCTTTTTAGCAGCGCAAATTTGTTATAGGCTATGACTAATTTTTAGATAATGGGTTTATTTAAATGATTCCCTTGTTCTATGCTTATGATTCCTTTAGTTTTACTCTGTCCAATGGTCACCTTCTGTACTGACTTTTTGGATTACAACTTCAACCTTTTAGATTTTTTAAAAACACAAAACAATATATTTTATATTATATAACACTTCCAGAAAACAGTGATTCATTGGGATTTGGTAGGTGAATGACAAAATCACTCCATCATATCACTAATTTGTGTGATTTTTTTTTTTGTTTTTGTTTGAGGGGGGGCATAATTGAACTTTCAAAAATATATGTATATAATAGTATAAAAAATTAGAATTTTAGGAGGGGCATGTGCCCCCATTAGGCACATGCTCCCTCCGCCCCTGCTAATGACAAGATGCGCCCAACAAACCCAATGTCTATTCTACCGTGAGATGCTCATTAAACCTGTTATAACAAGAGGTGCAATGGAGGAGAAAAACTTAATTATTCATGTTGTAGTGCTAACGTGGATCTCCGTGGCTATGGTATTAAGTACTCTATAGTTTGGGGCTTCAGAAGGCCTATTGATAGAGATTAATCATTTTTTCCCGGATACGTCGACATTCCCCATTTTTTTTTTTTCATTCTAGTTATTAACATGGAAAGAATGACGACAATTAGAGATATAATCAAATATCTGTGAGTAACCCCTCTCCCCTTCTTTTCTATTTTTTCCCTTTTTTTAGAATAAGGGAGGAAAAAGAAAAAAGAAAAATGGATTCAACACAACAATAGTTACCACCAAAATAGATACTTTCTTACATGCATGCTAGTACTTTAACCAGAGTAATTAATGCAATAAACAATGGGGTGATATTGGCACAGCCCGACATGGTCCGTGACCGGGTTGAGACCAGATACTTGCTCCTTTCAATTGCACACAAGTCAGTATTTGATGAGACTTTCTTTTCCTGATCGGCCACGACCAAGTGGGCATACGATGAGATATACTGGTGCAACATCTCTCCAATCCTGGCCCTGGTGGCCAATCCGGTGCACCCGAGGCTCGTCCGATTATTTTACTAGAACCTTCAGTCGGCCCCGAGTAACCTAGCGGAGCTGCAAACTACCATTAGCAGCCACCCTATGTAGCCATGGCCACAGCTCTTAATGGCCCTACCAGTGCCAGTAACACTTTTTCCATTAGGACCTACCTGCCCGACAGCCTATGGTTCTTTGATTCGGTCCTATACCGAAATGTTTTTCTGGCAGGGCACACGATACAAATGTGGGCCAATTTTCTAGCAGCCCTGCATGCTTTCTACACAGGCCATTGGTTTGCAATCCCTGCCCTCTATTGGACTATAATGATAAAGTTTTACGACTCCTTAATTAACAAGAGCAGGCCTAAGTGAGCTAATTTACTCCCCTTTGCACACTTGATCACTCAAATCCTCCGAGACCAACACTATCCTTTTCACCTGGAGGAGCAACCGGAGATAGGGGCTTGCCACTATGGCAAGAAAGACTAGAATAAAAGCTACAATACTCTTACAAGGAGACTTATAGAGGAGGCAGTCCTAGAGGCCGAGGAGGCAGAGGCAACAGCAGCAGCCCTGGAGGCTGATGATGCATTTATGGACATTAACTTGGAGCAGGTGCCTCCAGAGGGGTCACAATATTAGTCTCCAGTGGGGTCACCACTTCATTCACAGGAAGTTAGGATGAACATTAGTCTCCCGATTCCACCATTCTTGACACTCCAGCTCAGACACCTAACATAGGGGAGCGTATCCAAACATTGGATGATACGGTCATCCCCTTCTGAGTGGATGTGGCCTCTTTTAACACAGATGTCACTACTCTCCGCACAGATATATTGATAGTGATGTAGGGCATGATGTCACTACTCTCCGCATGGATATATTGACAATGATGCAGGGCATTTCCAGAGATATCTGTGGTTCATGCCTTGCCAGACCAATTTCATCTGCCTAACATCAGATCTCTCTATTTCTCTTTCTCTTTCATTATTAATATATTTGTGTTCTTTTGACTGACACTATGATACTTTGTCTCTATTTTTGCCGCCAGTCTGTTGGCCCGTATACTGTGATGTACTATATATTATTTTTATTTTATTTTGTTTTATTTATGCTTGATATTTTGGATGTCAGATTATTATATTGATATATCTATTGATGCTTGACTCCATTATCAGGTGCATCCCAATAAATTTAGTGAGAGAGAGTGCTGCCCAAATTTTCTAGGACCACCCTTTTTCCATTTAAGTTTGGGAATAATGTGTGTTCTTTGTTGCATTCAATTTTAAAAATTTTGCGCATGACTTATGTATTTGAGAGATTTTCCATGATTGGTCCATAACTAGCTATGATTTTGACCTTTTGAGGACTATATTGCTTAGAATTTAAAATTTGCTTGACTTGAGAGTCTAATACTCCTTGTATGCCTTGTGGATGCCATTTAGGAGTAAATTTTTTGAAAGATTGATATCATACTTGCACTTGTGGTCCACATCATCCTGATTTTGTAATTATTTTGAGATTCACTCTAGGATTCTACACTAGCACAAGTGCACACTAGTATTCATTTGTGGGGTACATGCTCTGTTGATTATTGATTTGGTTATATCCCAATTGAGCTAGTAGTGCATTGAAAGCTTTTATTTTTGATAAAAGTGGATAACAACCCCTTTTCACTAAGTAGCTAGGATTCTCGCCTCATCAAACACTGAATTTCTCGCATCGAAAGGTGGAGGGCCCAAACTCTAGGTTAATAACTTGATAAAAAAAAATAAAAAAACTTACAAAAGCAAATAATAAAAAAAGTGAGGACTTCTCCCAAAAGTTAAGTAGTGGGAAATGATTAGATGGAGGTTATTTTGATTTATAGCGCAGTTGATTTGAGCTTGTAAGTCCTTAGGGGTGTTTAAACACCTAATACCCTAAAGTCGTCCGGTTTGGGAGTCATTGACCTAATGCTCGATCTCATGGATCACTAAAAAGCTTTATAGATCAACACATTGCATTATGCTTCCATCTTTGATCCGTAGGATTAGAAAAAAATAAGATAAAATTGAGCAGAAGAATAAGCACACCTGGATCAATAAAACTTTAATAAAAGGTTCACTCTTTGTCTTGATGATCGGTACTAGATTTGTGTGCTAGTTTGAGGGTACGGATGTGATCATTTCTTTCGTTGGCTTAGATAGCAACATATTTGATGCCGGTCCACTTAGAAAGGATTTTAGAGTTTTTTTTATTTGCATGATCATTTTCTTGATGTGTGAAGGAACATAATTGTTTGCTTAGTGTTGAAAGTTTGGGAGATTGCTTGGAAATGGTTGAAAATTTGCATACTTGTGGTAGTTTTCTCCCAATATTTGTTTGCAATATTGGTGTCTTTCTTCTGAGAATGAGCTTAATGTTTGTGGGTATCATTTCTAAAAACCCTCACGAGACGTCACTCATCCACTAGGGGTAACCTAGGGGTTTTGTATATGCTACAAGCAATCGTGTTCCCTACGAAAGTGGCATTTTTCATTTATTACTTTCTAGTTCATAGTTGTATAGTTGTTCATTTCATTCCTTTACTTTCCAATTCTTTGCTAGGGACTAATAATATTTAAGTTTGGGGGTGTGATGAACGCTGAAAAGTGCGCTTTTAAACCCCTTAAGCTTGAGTGTTCTAGGACCTTTATTTATCTTCTTTCTTTTTTTTTTTAGACTAATTTCGTGTTATTTCCCTTTTTAGGTCAATAAAGTTAAAATGGGCTAAAAATGGATTTTTAAGGCCTTCTTGGAGTCAAACTAAGTCTTGGTGACAATCTGGATCAAAACGAGGCTGATCTGGAGCAAAAAAGAGGTTGATGCTGAAAACTGCCAAGTGAGATAGATCGTAGAAAAGTGAGATCGATCAAACCCAAATCGATCGAACCCTGATCGATCGAAGAAAAGTTGGATCGATCGAAAATGTGCTGGTAGCGAGCTATCTTATTCCCGGGCGCCTAAGCACTACTTACCACATAGTTGCGGGATTAGATATTTTTGGGGCTCTATTTCTGACTTAGTGACTAAGAAAAGGAACCTTATACTTAAAGGGAATTGAACCATCTTGTAATATATCTTTTTGTCTTCAATTTTATTTCATTGTAAATTTTACTCTTTCTCTAGAAAGTTAGAGATTAGGGTTAAAAGAAAAGAGGGAAGTGGAGGCACATCTCAAGAACCCATTTCTAGATCCACTATATCTCTCTCTCTCTAGAGCTTCAAAGAAGAAGAAGAAGAAGCCATGTTTGGAGCTTACCTTTGAGGGTTTCATAACCAAATCCACCTCCTCCATGATTGGCTAGATCTACACTTAGGGCTTAGATGAACCCTAAGTCTTATGTAATCTAAACCCTTGTATTTCTATTTTTGGGGATTTATATATATTGTTGTGATTAGTGTTCTAGCCTTGTGAATT
>JAOTQH010157483.1:0-15133 GCA_025631255.1 Cornus kousa
TTCATCACCGCCAAGCAGATCACCTCCACGGCTCCACGATGGGTGGGTTCATCACCGCCTAGTAGAGCCTTGCCGGAAAATTTCACGGTTGCGAGTAATATATATATATATTTGCTATATCGGTGTATAGAGAGAGGAAGGAGAAGGGCAATTAGGTCATTTAATTATTTTTTGATATTTTACTATTAAAATTAATCAAGTAATGTAAGGCAAATTAGACTTTTCACAAGTTTTTAGGCTCTGTTTGGCAGTCAAATATAACAAGGGGGTGTCTTTGTTCCAAAACAAGCTAAGTTTCATCTGTCTGTCCTTACCCTAAACCTCAGAGGGTGTTAGTGTACTTTATCCTAAAAATTAATAGTATTATATTATATTTTATATATACATATAACACGCGCATGTGTAGCCGGTTGAGAAACTCTATTGAGAATGGCTTGAAGTGATGGGGGTTGGTAATAATTTAATGAGTGATAAGGGTAGGCATCATGTGCTTTTAGGTATTGGACTAGAGTGGTGGCATTTGTCCCATGGAACCTTTTTACCTACCTCCCTGGCTGTCCCCCACTGTGAGGCTTCTGATCCTCGTCTCTAGGAGGCTTGTGTTTCAACAACAGACCGATATGGTGAATATTAAAAAACACAGTGTCCCTCAAACTAACTACTCTTTGAATATTCAAACTCGTCCAAGAAATTCTCTATTAAAGAGTATTCATGGTGAGTTTGCATTCTCCGCCATTTTTAGGTTGAGATGATGTAACAAATACTCTTGTTCCCAACAAACAACTTAATGATGGCTTTTTCTTTTTTATTAATTTTTTTTATAGAGACACTTTATTTTTTGTGTGTTTTTTGTAGGTGACTTGATATACAAGGGTATTATTAGAATTGGTAGGGTGTAAGACAGAATGCCAAAAGTCAAAATAGAGAGTGAGAGGGAAAGGGCTGGGAGTTTCTATACCCGTATGGGTGGTTCCAGTAGAGTATAGCCGTGGTATAGATGTTCTGGAAAAGGAGTTCCCTAGTTTGTCCGGAATTCAAATCGAGTGAACTTTTTCGTTGCATTGAAGGCAACGGTCTTCCTAGATTGTTCGTAACTTATCCAGAACTGATATTGAAATCTTACCAGTGTCACTCTTGTTTATTTCCAAGGTGGGTCCAAATGGACCTAGCCTTGGAGGGTCGAAAAAAAAGAGGGAGTGGTTGAGAGTTGCTAGAGAGAATCTCCAACAATATATCAGACAGGAGATTCACAATTTTTTTTTTTTTTTGTTCATCCGCAAAAGAGCTTGACAAAACATGGGCAGCCATAGAATGAGTAACTTTAATAGACTGACGACCAATCACGGTTTTGATGGAGTATCACAACAATATCATGCACAATACTGTGCAATTCCAATGGGGAGGACAAAGATCCATTCACTGCAGAAACAATAACTTGGGCATCCCACTCAAAAACAGTGGGTGCTAAACTCACAATAGAAATGATAAAGATTTATTCAGAGAAGTATAATTTGGTGGACTTTATAATATATATATATATATATATCACAATAGAATAGAAACTACAGTTTGCATTATAGTTTTTTTCTTTTATTTTTTTATTTTATTTTTTTTGTTGTTGTCAAGGTAAGAATGTTAGAGTATAAGTTAGGAATGTGAAGATTCAAAGTCGGGTTCCAAAAATAACCAAAAGCAACTCAACCATAAAAAATAATGAGAATAACTCAACCACGCATTCTTCATTATATAGTTAGTGAGACCCTTGGTTTTCTACAAAAGTAGGATTACAATCTTTACACTAAAACAGTGGGTACTAAACTCATATCTATTCATCAAAACAATTTTTATATGAAATTAAAAAAGACTTGAAAAGGAGAAATTCAATGGTACATATTTTTTTTTGCCAATAACATAATTTTATTAGATTAATCAAGGATATTTTGGCTTAATGCATCTTCTCTACCTCTCAAAATAAATGATTAGGATTCAAATAACAAATAAGTTAAAAAGGTAAATCTTTTTAAGTAAATGACGAAACTAATCGAAATTAAGATAAGATAAAGTTATTAAAAAAATTAAATTAAATACACAATATTATATAGGAGACAAGGCTTTAACATAAAGTGACCAAAAAAAGTGAATTCGCTTCGCAGATTTCACTTAATAGGGGGATTAAGGCAATGACTAAGAGGACATTTTCACATATTTTAAGTTCAAGACATTAGCACATATTTTAAGTTCAGGCATTGATACTCACTGTCCCAATGCACCAGAAACCATTGGAGAGGAGAGAAGGTGAGGGATTCAAGTTCCATAGTAGACATTTGTGCCTCTCTGTGTATGTATGACACAGAATATTTACCCGATGAGAACAGATTCACATATTTTAAGTTCAAGACATTAGCACATATTTTAAGTTTAGGCATTGATACTCGCCGTCCCAATGCACCAGAAACCATTGGAGAGGAGAGAAGGCGAGGGATTCAAGTTCCACAGTGGACATTTTGTGCCTCTCTGTGTATGACGAGGAGATATTCACATATTTTAAGTTCAAGACATTAGCACATATTTTAAGTTCAGGCATTGATACTCACCGTCCCAATACACTAGAAACCATTGGAGAGGAGAGAAGGTGAGGGATTTGAGTTCCATAGTGGACATTTGTACCTGTGTGTATGCATCACAGAATATTTACCCGACCATGGGGATTAAAAAAAACAAAAAAAACAAAAAAATTGTAAATGGGGAGAGGCAGAAGCAAAATGGGGAGTTTCCATCATCGTAAGAATGAAAAGGGGCGAATGTTTCTTTGTATCCCCCTTCAATCCATACCTAGTTAAAACAAACAGAACCCTTTTCCATCCTGCTCACACATCAAATCAGAGAAGGATAACTTCCTCTGGAAATCTTGTCCATTCCTCCTACAAACTGTCTTTTCTCTCCCTCTCATACAGCTTCCATTTTTCATCCCTCTACAAACATGCCATTACCATAACTTGTAATGCAAGAACCCTAGGTTACAAGTTACAACCACCACCAAGGGCCAAAAAGGGAAAAGGAAAAAAAGTATATGCACGATATTACGATACCCCTCCTGGCATATGTACCAAAGCTTGCTTTATGGATGAACTCACTAGTCAAATCTTTCGCGCGTTGAAACGACAATTGGCCAACCAAAGGAAGTGAAATGAAACATTTTTTTTCCGTGCAATTTAATATTTACTTCAACGTGAAAGGAAAAAGACCAATTCTATCTTTCTACTAGTTTCGCTAGAAGTTAGTGTAGTGAAGGCCTTAGGTGTTTGTATTATTGTAATTAATGTCAAAATGAAAACACGAGGACTCAGCACTGTGTGGTAGATATAACCTTCCTGCCAATGATTTTATACAGATGATAAATTGATTTTTCAATAGAGAGATCAAACAAATTCTGCTTACTTCTTCTTCCGGACTTCATAAAAGTAACTCAGGATCGCCACAGCGGCAGCAACAGCAACACCGAAAGCACTTTGTGCCAATATGATGCTTTCCTTCACTGCTACCTTGGAACCAGAGGAACTTGGAGTGTACCCTAGCTCAGAAAGTTTCTTGTGTGATATTGCATAATCTCTGAAGAAAGCATCCTCATCCTGCAATATGACAAAATAAAGCATGAACTAAGAGTTGAAAATTAAACCAAAAAGTATCTTATCAAATGAAAACAGTTGACTTGGCCTCTCAGCACGTCGTATGGTCCAAAATATAGTAGCAGAAAGATTGAGATATTCTCCTATTTTGGGTTTTAGATGGCAAAGACATCCTTTTTTAGCTGGAATGGCACTTGATTGCTTGCAATTGGTCAGGTGTGGGTTGGTTGGGAGGGCACCACAATAAATTCAGGTTGTCAGAACAAGGGAGAAAATAAAGAAAAAGAATGAGAAAGCATTCATCCTAGACCCAACCGACCCAGCCAATAATAATTAAGGGCCAACAAACCAAAACCAATTTACCAACCCAATCATTTTCTTTACAAATATCCATTAAGGATTCGAGACCTAACTTAATGACAAGAACAAAATAAATGTGCAAATGTCAATTAGCTCCTAATAGTTGTCTAAGCGTGCACTCTGAACCAGCCTGCTTGAAATCGGCTAATTCAATTGCCAAAACTGGTCCATCCAAGACTAGTGTACTTCATGTGTATGGGCTTATACTCGTCAAAAAAAAAAATGTGCATGGGCTTACGACCTCCCTTACCGGAGTTAGAAGCCCTAACATCTCCAAACAGTTGACGCAACTTGACAAATTTACCCTCAATAAATTTGTAACCATAATTTTTGAATTTGAGACGTCATTATAACGTGGAGGAATTTCAGAACTTCCCTGACAACAATTCTGGGATTTTACGCCTCTTCGAATTCTGAATTCTGAGGCACATTGACAACCATAAAAGAAGAAAGGAAAGGAAAAGAACACCGATACCTGTTTGCAGATACCTTCAATTTCTACCATTCACAATCAAGGACCTGAATTCATCCTTAAATTTCCTTCTTTTGTCCCATTCATGCTTTGTTACATATTGAATCTATGCTATATTATGGATTCAAGAACTTGATTCTAGTGTATGGTGGAGAGAGAAAGAGAGAGTCAAGGAGGTGGTGGCTGTAGAAGGAGGTGGTGACGGCATTGCACTGGTTGTCTGAATTAGAAGATAGGATCTGGTTTGGTTCTTCAACCCCAAGTCGTGCCTATGACGTTTGTATATGTGTGTGCGTGTCTGTGTTGAGTAATATACGTATATAATCTGCATCTGTATATTAATTATGTATATAGGCTCTGTGTGCATGTGTTTGTGTGTGTGTGTGTATGTAAATTGGAGTAAGGAAAGAAGAACGAACAAGAAACATGAAGGTTTTAGGGAAGGAAAGACCATAAAAAAGTCATGGGAGAGAGAGTGTGTTTTGTGATTTTAATACCTTTAATATGGAAATTGTTGCCCTCTCTCTGTTTGAGGAACGCAGGGAGGGAAATTTTTATATAGAACGCCATGAAGGCAAAACTGCTTGCAAGAAGCAAAGATGGAAATACTGTGCTATTGGATGTGGAAGCTCACCAGATATCAGACCACTAGTGTCATGATTTTCAACATGCTTGTAATTCTACACTGCTGCTGCTCTTAAGATCTTCAAATGCAATTTGATGAAGTTGGCCATTACATGAGTTTTAAAACCAGCTAAAATAGTAGTGATATGAAAATCAAATGCAAATAAAATGACTACGCAATGCTAATCTCTTCCAGGAAATGGTTAAATTCATCATTTATAATGTTGAACAGGGTTAATAGTCTCATTTTATTACATGAAAGGGCAATAACGCCATTCTGAGAAACATCTTTTAAACGGGTTTAACGGATCCCTAACATATAGAAAATAATCTGTATTTTTGCCAAAACCTCAAGGCAGGTTGATCATAATTTTTGAAGAAAGCTATAATGCGTGGATGCAAGCTGCAAGCTACAAGCCTCACATAGGTCAGCGCATTTTATCCTAGTATCTGATATCTAGAACAACGTAATGTTTTTATGTAACATAGTGTTCGACATAGGCATTGCACTCTTTTTAATGCTATAAAGTAGTAACCTTATATCATTGGTTATTCATGTTTCTGACATAAGAACTACAAGTACTTTTGAAACGTTCAAGTAACATAGGTATTGCCAAGTCCAAATTAGATTGTCTAACACCACAGCATAGATCACATTGAATTGACCATTAAGTGCAACACTTTGAGGATGGAAATAAGCCAAGTAGGTTGCTCAAGCTCAACTTGAAGATTAACAATGTGATTGGCAAATTTCGTAGAACAAAACTCACTCAATATAATTTAACGTTTAAATGCTTAGTGAGTGAAATAGAAATAAATTAGTTAGATGAGTTAAGTGTGAAGATAAAGCTTCTATGAAGAATTCTACATCAAAAGGGCAAAATCGTCCAAGAAATTTTATAAAGGGCAAAACAGTCCAAAGATCAACTTCAAAGGGCAAAGATGTAATCTTCTCAAGTCTTAAAAAGGTATGAATCACACTTGATTTCATCTATCACCATTTAGGCACATGCATACACATTATTCATGTTCATATGATTTGTCTTGCATTGTAAAACCTAGAGGTTCATTTGTTTAATTTAATTTTACAAATTAGGAAAAAATAAGTTTTCACAAAAATATATATATGATATATTAAGATTAAGATTCTAGAGCTTTCTCTTAAATATATACAACATATATATACACATATATATTTTCTGAATTTATATAGAAGGTTTATTTTGTGCTCAGGACTATTTTTGCTAAGTTTCCAAGTTTTCTAAACTTACTTCTTTAGCATCAAGAAAAAGTTTTCCATAATTGCATTCATGCTTATATTGTTAGGTTCTAAGGTGGTGTTTGATAAAACTGAAAATTTTAAGAATTGAATTTTAAGTACCGGAATTTTTAAGTGGTAATTAGAAAATAAATATTTTTTAATATTTTTTTGAATTTTTAACGTTCAGCATTCAGAGAAAATTGATGTCCCTATCACTTAAAATTTTGCCCCATATATATATATATATATATATATTGATAAGTAAATTTCATTTCAGGCACTCAAACGGGGAGAAACAAGCCGCCTAACAGCGACATTACAACTTTAAGCTATCCACAAAATCCATTTTGCCCCATTTTAAGTGGCGCTTACTGTTTTAATTTATATTCAAATTGTGTTATCAAACGCGCTTAATCCGTTCAGAATTAAACACTGAATTGAGTTATCAAACAACACTTGAGTTGCTTTAGACACGTTTTTTTTTAGTATGCATCACGAAAACCTTTTTCTAGAACCTTCATGGAGTATTCTAATGTGTAGAATAAAGTCTTGAAAACTTAAATCGATTTAATTCAAAAATGTCAAAAACAGTATGTTGCATATACATCGATTATGTTGCATATACATCAATCGAATCCTGCATATCATTGATCGATCGAAGTCTTCAGCAACTTCGTTCGACAAAAGCAGTAAGATCATCAATGAGAATAGTATCGATCAATCGAAGCTTCAGAAATGTTAGATCAATGGACATTTTTTTTTAACTCAGGATTTGTTTCCTTAAAGAGTTTTCTTGATCTTTTTGTGTCATATTAATGAATCAAGTCTAAAATATTTTTCAACAGAAAAGACCAAAACTAATTCATTAGAATTTTCTTTTCATTTTACTTGGAAAAAAGTTCTCAACTTTGAGGAACAAGTTTACTTGGAGACCAAGGATATAGAAGGGGGGAGCAAGTATTGTTCTCTATAAATACGAGGTCTGAAAACATATCAGACCGAGAGTACTTACCTTATTGCACTATGCATTCTTGTTTGTTTGTTTATTTATCCACTTATTTATCCACGAGTGTTTTTGTGAGAGTTCTACTTGTGTATATCCATAAGAGAATCTGTGAGAGAGATTATCTTGTGAGAATTGTGTGAGAGTTGAGAGCACCACAATTGATATTTGTATCTTGTGTTTTTTTCTTTTACATCATATATACCATTTTTTTATAAGTAAAAATAAATAAATAAATAATTCTTTTACCTCATACGTACATATCATTCTGCATTAAATATGGTGATTATGATGATATTATTGTGTTGATATTATTGTTGCGGTATAAGCTTGAAAAGTTAACATCAACACAAAGCCACAAGTGCTACAGGCCAAATCAAACCTATACCAAAAGTGGTGGACAGATTGGATTCCAAGGTGAAGAAGCAGTGCATGATGGGATTGATGTGGATCAATGGGATTATGTAGCTGTTAAATTGATAGGCTGGAGGACAACTAAAGAGATGTTCTAGAATGCGCCTAGTAGAGCAGGTTGAAACTGAGCATGGAGTAAATCAATTGTGGTGAATGACCATTGAGGATTTGTTGTCTTGCTGAGTCTGGAGGTAGGCTGGTGTTCATCATTTTGAACTGGACTGGTTGTACTCTCTTTCTTCATAGTGAATTTCTTGGCCGAGCCAAGTCCCGTGATTTTTTTATCTACCAGTGGGGGTAGGGTTTTCCACGTATAAATCTGGTGTGCAAGTCTCTAAACTCATTTACTTGACTGTGCACCGTATACTCCACCCCCAGCTTTAGTCTCAGTTGAAACTCTTCAATTAGAATCACTCTTGAGCTATCTGATAAAAACACCTTTCACTACTAATCTCAAATGAGCTTTTACTCTTAACATATCTTGATTCAATCTTGAACAGCTTAGTTTTTTTAGTGTTAGACGCTCATTAGCTTGTGGAGATGAATTCAAGCCAAACTCAACAAGTTGATGAGCTTCAAAATAATATTATGACTTTTATTTCGGCGGCCAATCTCAAGCGAAGCCTTCAATGAGCCGATCATGAACCAAGCTTAAGTAGCTGGTTCATCTTAATACCTTCTAACACCACCGTCCTCTAATAGGTTAAGTATCACAGCCAACTTTGACCGAAAATCAGGTCAACTGAAAGTTTCAAGCAACTATGTCACTGTTTACTTGTCTACCTTAAGCAGTGAAACCACCATTATAACCATTGCTAAATGGGATCACAAAATGAAAAATGATTTACAATTTTATACTGGTCATCTGGTCGATATAAGCCTACATTACCTTTGCATAGAGCTCAACATATTGGCGGAACTCAGGATCATCCAATAAAGCCGTGTCTGTTGGAAGTTTCAACAGCCCCTCTGATTCTCCTGTCAGCAGCTCCCTATTTCAGATATTATTAATTGTAGAATAAATTAGAAACAAACTCAAAGGCCTTTTTTTACCAAGTTAGAGAAAAAGGAACAGAAGAATAGGTTGAATTGATATGTAAATCTTACACAAAGTATGAATTATCAAACTTCAAAGGCTCCCTAGTCCAAGGGCCATCAAAACCCGATCTCTCCGGATGGCACCTGCCCTATAACATGAAAACCCAGCCAGACAATAAATGTTTTCTAAAGGAACCCATAGTACAAACAATACTTGGTTAATATTTCAAAAACAATTATTGCGTTTTCAAGAGCAGAAAATGCTTTGATTTCAGTTCCAGAAGCAAGGTAAGTATTTTTTAAGTAACACCCATGAGACGGAAAAAAAAAACAAAAAAACAAAAAAAAAACAAAAAAAAAAACAAAACAAAACAAAAAAACTGTAAGGAAAAAGAAGAATACCAAAGTGTGGCCCCCTGACAGTGCCACAATATCCTTGTCAGATAAACCCATCCGATAGAATATGTCCCTCAGATGTGACACACCTACCATCAATATACACAAGAACATGCAAGATTCAACTTCTATACAGTTGCCATGAAACTTTATTAAACTGCACACCATATCACAATCATGTATAAACACAATTCTTCCACGGTTTCAATGTGCTAAAAAACAGAAAATTAGGGGGGAAAGGAGGAATAGGAGCTGATTCTGGTCATTCTGTGAGTTCACAGTGATGCAAGGCACAGCTATCCTCAGAAGGCAGCATTCAACTTCTCCATGACATCTTCACATATTCTTTGTTTTTTTTACCCTAGTTATCTCATAGATTCTTCAAAACGAAAAAGCACCACAGTCCACTAGAGTAGAATTATAATCATAGTTGTTAAAGGCTCAAGGCGCACTAAGGCGCCAAATGCCTTCTGGAGCCTAAGCACAAGGCGCAGTATAAGGCGCGAAACTGATCGAAGTAAGGCGCGTGTATATAATAATGCATATTTAAACATATATTATAATATATATTCATAATCAAGCAGTACTTGCAGTTAATGTAAGTAGTGAACCATAAATTTATGAACTTTGTCAAATATTTCAGAAGGTTAAACAATAAGATATATGATATAGAAACTTTTAATTTACTAGTCATCAAGTAAAAAAGAAAATGATTAAAAAATACAAGGCGTGCCCTTTTTTTAGCCTGGAGCCTACTAAAAAGTGTGAGCCTGAGGTCTTTATGTGAGCCTGATTGAAGAGCCTGGCCATAGAAAGTTGAGGCACTCTAGTTGAGACTTGACGAGCCTGAGGCTTTTTTGGAGCCTAGGTGCGCCTTTAACAACTATGATTATAATGCTGGTAATAATAATAATAATAATATACTTACAAAAAAAATAATAATAATAATAATAGTAGGGTAAAGTACAAAGACACCCCCTGAGGTTTGGCACAAGGACAGACATATACAAATTGCCCTATTTTTGGACAATGAAACCTTGTCAAAAATTCGATCCAAACAGCCCCTAAAAATTGTAAAATGTCCAGACTGCCCTTTAATATTTTATTAAATTAAATTATAAAATATCAAAACTCTTAAATGGCGCTTTTACCCTTATACACTCATTACACCTCTATATCAAAACTCTCATCCCCTGTTCAGTGACTGCTCTCTCTCTCTATGAAGCAAAACTATATGGAAAGCATCAAGAGCAAAAATTAGAACGCAAACGGGGAGGGAGAGAGAGCAAAAGAAATAAAGAATAAGTTTGAGAAGAAGGGAGGAGAATTTCTCAGCATGAGAGAGACCCAGGACAACTACCACTACCAAAACCCCACCTCAAGACCAAAAAGAAAACCCAAAAGTCGTCATCACTAAAATCAATTGGCAACTTGAAAACAATCTCCACCAAAGGAGAAAAATAGAAGGAAAAAAAATTACCAATTTGTCATCTTCAACGGCAATCGCTACGGGGCTTTGTTGCGGTTGATCTGTGCATGCAGATTTGATCGGCCCCCATTTTTTCGGGCCTCCCTTGTCATCGTGAAGAAGTCGCTGCCGTCTTGAAGCCACCGTCTCACATCACCATCGTCGCGAGGCCGCCGTTCAAAGACATCAAAGAGTCCCGTCGGCGACGATTGATTCCACTCTTTCTCTCACTCTCTCTTGGTTGTTTTTTGGTGATTTTTTGGATTTTCAGTGAATTCTGGGTTTTATTTGCAGAAATGAACAGTGGTGGTGGTCATGGTTGTGAGGGTTGGGATATTGGTAGTTATGGAAGTGGACGTGGCAGCGCTAGTTGTACGGTGGCGGTAGGTGAATACACAATGGTGGGTGGTTTTGGGGATGGAGACAATGGTGTGTTAATGGTGGTGGTTTTGGGGATGGACACGATGGTGGGTTTGAGGGAGAGGCAGTGGCCGTTTGTTTGGGTTAGGGTTTGAGAGGGAAAGAGAAGAAGAGAGTGAGGAGAGATAAAAATTGGGTTTCTCAGATGGGTTGTACCAGGTAATCCATTTACACCTATTTGATCTAAGGGCATTTAAGTAAATCGAAAAGGGTTGTATGTGTCAAAGGGTAATAAAGTCGATTCACCATTATCAAAGTGTCTTTGTCAACTTTATCAAACCTGAGGGGGTGTCATTGTCCAAAAATAGGTCAACTTGTATATGTATGTCCTTGTACCAAACCTTAGGGGGTGTCATATACTTTACCCATAATAATATAACAACAAAATGACAATATTAACAATCAACATACTCACTATAATGATTATAGTGTCCAATACTGGTCACTTTTATCAAACACGCTTGCAGCTATAAGCGCTTTAAGCATAACCTCGCAAATCTCACTTTTGTCCACTCATTAGCAAAACACCAATGCACTAAAAACTTCATGTGATATAAATCCATCCCCTAGAATCCAAGTATCCAACTATTAAAAGCATACTCCAACAGGCTCCAGATAGGATAATTACCTGAAAAAAGGCTTACATAGAACAACTGACTGGATGTGGAGCAAACAACCTAATTGGATGATCCCTAAGTTTTAACATGGGGTAATTTAAATTAAGTTGGAATGTTTGATGACATTAGTGTAAGGTATATATGGTGTAGTCACCAACAGGCTGTGGCCTAGCGATATCAGGCCCCTACTTTCCAAAAGGAGGTCAAGAGTTCAAAGCATGTGTGTGTGAGTACCAACTAAGAAAAAATATATATGGTGTAGTCAACAAACTATAGCTGAATGTGAAATTTCAGACAGGGAATACGAGTATAGCAAAGTTAAGAGTTTGCGATGATAAAATAGGAATCAATAGAGGAAATCCTATGATTAAGAAGCTTGCTCCCCCAGCCTGACACATGGACACCATATGAAGCTCCTTGAATCCCTTCAGGGACATTGATGAAAGTGGGAAGCTATCAATAAAGCACCCATGCATAGAGGGAATATAGACTCCACAATGCAATCCAACAGTGTAGTCTGTGTCATCTTACTAAAGCCAGACAGTTTTATTTACATGCATTTATGAAATGGATATTTTATATGAATTTGAGATAACGGTCATTACGGTCCATTTGGTACGATGGAAGAGTGAGAGACGGAAAAGAATGAGGGGAGGGATGGATATTCTCCCCATTAGCTGATGGGAGAGAAAGGAGATAGGAACAGAAGGGAGGAACATAAGGAATGCCCTTCCCTCCAGGGCCCGGCCCACCATATCCCTTCATCTCAAAAGTGGGAAAAGAGGAGAGCAAGGGACAACCCACCTCTTTTATACCTTTTCCCATCATATATATATATTGTTTCAAGATGCAAGGATCTAGTGGTAAATTTGTGAAACAGAAATTACTTTATTTACTTCTTCCTTCTAACTTAACCAAAAAAAAGTTAAAAACAAAATAAATTCTTTCCTCTAGGGATACCTTCTCCTTCTCCTACCTTTGCTTCCTTCCAAGTTCCAATAATCCATCACGCACATAAAATAGAGCAAACTTTCTGTGATTTAGATCAAGAGAAGAGCTGCATAGTTGTATCACAGGAGTTTCACCAAGCTATGGGTAGTTCCACAAGGCAGGTAAAATACCAGTTTTCCAGGCATCTTAATTATCAGACATATTTATCATGCATCAGGGTAATCAGGAATGTAAACCACGCAGATGCTACCCACCAACGACCCAATTTATGTCATCGTACTGGAACCAGATGGCTTCATGTACATGTTCTATGATATTGATATATTTTATGAATTTTAGACTCCAATTTCTGTATTTCAAACAACATAGAGAAGAGAATGCATAATTGTACCACGAGAGCTTCACAAATCTTTGGTTAGTTCCCTGTGGCAAGTAAAATGCCTGTCAACCAGATATCTTAATCACAAGCCATTTAACCTAACTCATCTGTTCTGAGATTTAATCAGTAAAACAGATATGTGGGTTCGTCAGCTAACGCTAGTTACTATTGGCACAACGATGACTGCAACTATGAATACTAATTATTACATACATACAAAATCTATGCTCCTTCAATAATTTAGAAACCTAATGACCATTTAGTCCTTTGGGGGGATGAAAAACAAAATTTGGAGTCAGAACAGTGGTACCGTGGTAGCAAGGTTCTAAATGTTCTTTTCCTTTTTCCACCTTGGACAAGCACATAAAATTCTATAATATACCCAATAATATAATCAGAAAATTGAATGCTTACAAGTCAAAAGAAAGAAATCCAAGATTGAAAATTCTGATGATTCAGAAGCCACAACAGCTCTTGACAAATATCATTAAACAAACCAAAGAGACACAAACTAATTTAGAAGTAGCATTAAAAGACCTTTAGAAGCATTTGGAAGCCGTCCTTCCTTAGGAGAAACCTTCGAATCCTAGAAGAAAAGCAGCAGTTAACAAAGAGAAATTATATAAAGACGAGCTACTTTCAGATTATATGACATAATAACATACCTTCCTACCAGGAACAAAGTCAATGGTTGGACCACCAGTGACCTCAACTGCAACAACACCAGCAAGCTAAAAGCAAAATTGGTGTATACATGTCAAATTATCTTCTACACTTCATGTACACATACATAAAATAGCTTAATTAAGGTAAATTATATCTTTTATTCTCTATGATTTTATATTTAAGTCAGATCGCACTTGTTACCCATCAGAGGAGAAAAAAAGGTCAGATCACAATTCTTGTATCTGTAAATGCTTTGAAGCAATTCACAATAAACCTATATTAGATACAAATGGAAGCTGAGTTCCAACGTACTCATTTAACCTATGTATGAAGACATTAATAAGCCTTTTGCCCATTATAATAAAGCCTCTAAATGAATGTGGTTGACACTTTCACTCTTGCTTCAAATCTCAATTGCATTTAGAATTAAACTACTCGAAATTATCTACACATCAACGTGATCTGTTTGATAGACGTTATCCTGCAGTTGATGTTCTGCTGGACCTGTTTTGGGGTTGAGTAGTCCTGGTGCTATGCAGGTGGGCTTGATTGGTTGCTGTGATGTGGCTGGCTGTTCTGATTTCAGTTGATTATGGTGCTTCTTATGTGCTGTTGTGTTTGCCTGTTGCTTCTTCTACCTGCTGTTGCAGTGTATTTGGTCTTCAGTGTATTGGTGTGGTTGCTGTGGTTTGATTGGCATTGGTGCTTTGCTGTTTGGCTGTCTGGCTGTTGATATGTAGTGGTATTCTGGGGGATGGTTCTTCTCTGATGTGTTGATTGGTTCACTAGTTGCTGGTTTGACTTGGTTAGACAGTGTTTTCCTTATGTTGCTGTGGATGCTGTTCAGTTAGTTCAAGGTCTAGTTGATGGCTCTTACTACAGTGTTTGCTGATAGGTAACACTTATATGTGCTGTCCTGATTTGAAATGTTCACTTTGTTATGGTGCTGTTTTGTTTCTGTCTTTTGCTTTTCTGAGGGTGTTTGATGTCTTCCGTTTGTTGCTCTGTGATATTTGCATCTATGTGTGGTTGGCTTCCAAGGGTATGCCCTTGAGTTTTTGTACTATATTGTTCATTTCTATAAATTTTTCCACTTTACCCAGAAAAAAAATAATTATTATTATTATCTACTAAGAAGTAATTATCTACACATTAGAACCTTAGTCACACAATTCGTTGAAAGAGGCCCCGCTCCCGAGCTCCGCACGCGAATTTGCAATTTGGGAGCGAATTCGCACAAAATTCGCGAATTCAATTTTTGTAATTCACGAATTTGTTTTCCTAATTCACGATTTCCCTACCAATTTACTTTATATAGCTAAATTTATTAGAATCTCAGTGATATGGAATACCTATATTACCATATATGCATTTATTACTTACTTTTTTACTAAATATATACATTAATTAATTAAATTTGAGTGTGCCCCAGCAGTAT
>JAOTQH010157593.1:0-15131 GCA_025631255.1 Cornus kousa
CCAGGGCTTAGTGTGCTCGAGGATTGGTCCCTCGAGGCTTGATGGGCCTGGCTTGGTGCCAGGGCTTAGAGTGCTCGAGGACTGGTCCCTCGAGGCTAGATGGGCCTGGCTTGATGCCAGGGCTTAGAGTGCTCTAGGACTGGTCCCTCGAGGCTTGATGGGTCTGGCTTAATGCCAGGACTTAGAATACTCAAGTTTAGACTCTTGAGGCTTGATGGGCCTGAAGCGATGCCAAAGCTTAGAGTGCTCGAGGGTTGGTCCCTCAAGGCTTGATGGGCCTGGAGTGATACCAAGGCTTAATGTGCTCAAGAGTTGGTCTCTCAAGGTTTTTAACTTTTCAAATCGCCACTGGGGATTTGGTTGGGATAGTGTTGACTTGTTAACACGCCATATCAGCTCTTAATAGGTGACACCCACATTTTGTCCCCCTGCACGCGCGACGATTCGTATTAAATTGGTGCGCATGCAAGGTTAGGTGGCTAGGGCATTAATTGCTTCGATGAGAGTGAAAAGATGCGAGCTTGAAAGGTCATCTCCAACCATTAATGTGTCGTCTGCTGCCACTTCGATTTTGGGGGTTCCCGAGATGAAATAGCTATTTAAAAGGGGCCAACGATGGTATGAAGATGTATGTATGATAAATTTGGCCTAAGAAAAGATTTTCATTTGAGATTTCTTTTACCCTTGTCTCCATTGTTGCTGGCAAAGAAAGTTTACAGGACGTGAAATCTTTTCTTTTGTATTGATCTGAGATTTTGGAATTATTACTATGGTGTTCAAGAAATAGGAGTTGAACAAGAAAGATTGTCTTCCCCCTAAGGTGCCTGCAGATTCGGAATGGTGATGGGCACCATTCTTTGGGAAGCACGACTTGTTTTGGCACCGAGCAAACCAGGCAGTGGTTGCCGGTGAGCCATTGGAGGTGGTGGAGTTGATGGAAGAGGTGGTAGAGATTAGCTTAGCCTTGCGAATTCCTGCAGACACTATTTTTAGATTTGGTGTCGAGCAAGGGCGTTATCCCTTATCCTTTGTGAACTTTGTGAATCATATTAGCCCTTGCCATGGTTAAGAGGCGTGGACTGACGTGATCCTTGCTAATCCATTGTACGAGGCAATTTTAGAGAAGACGAGCCTCCTGCCTACTATAAAGTTGTTTCGCCGACTCCATATTCCTCGCGATGTAGCAGGTTTATGGGAGTTATTATCGCGGTAGAGTTCGAGTTCGTATACTTTTGTCACCATGTGGGGAGAGTTTACTCCCACTATTGAGGATGTAAGCTAGCTTCTAGGATTGCCCTTTCAAGGTGTGAAAAATCCTGGTTCGTGGAAATTCTCGGAAGAGGAGGAGACTCTATCCCAAGATCTTAAAATGGCTTTGGATAAAACCAAAGATTTCAAATCTCTATGGGGCAAACAAGGGGTTCGCCGTACTACTCGAGGCAAAGGCACACGCAAAGCCACTCTTGGTGCCTTGGTACGATATTACTTCATAGATTTCCCTATGTCGAGGAAGGATCTCTCAGAAGAAGGTATAAAGGGGATTCATTGTCCTTGGATTGACCACTCCTCAGGTCTCGCGGCCTATTCATTGTGTTGTCTCTCGAGATCCATATTGGAGGGTACCCCCGAGGATGCTTCTTTACCTCGTCTTTTGGACCTCGCAGTTAAGTTGGCGAGTGGTGTTAAGGTTGCACTCGCGCCTCTATTTTTAGGGACACTATACCATCGCCTGGATATAGTGGGGGAGGACATAGTGCGATCTGTTGGACAACATGCCCATGGGTGCTACGCATCCATTCTTTTTTTGCAAATGGTTTTGTATGAGAGATTCCAATCCTATGCCCCGATCCCTGCAGACTTGGCTATTGATGAACAAGTTGTGCAAGGTTTGAGGTGGCATGGGTGTTCCCCTCGAGGACGTTTGGGGTACGCCTTGGACCAGAGCTTCCAATTTATCTCTCGCCCCTATGCTGTAAACCTGCCCGGGGCTTGAACTCTACCCATATACTTTGATCATGATGAGCACATTCCCCCAGGGGCACACTGGTTAAACGCGAATGAAGTGTTAGTCTTTTTTGCTGATTACCAATCCTGGTTATTTGCCCGGTATATGGGACGGTGGGTAAATATTGAAGACTTACAACCCCTACAGTTTGGGTACGACAAAGGAGTGCCCTCGTAATACATCTTCACTAGAGGCGAGGACTCTTATGATGGTAGTTTCGCGAGGTTTATGGCATATCACATAGGACTACTGTGAGAAGGGGTTGGTGCTCTATTTTTGCCAGGGAGGCATAGAGTGCCCATGTGCACAGAGACAGCTCGCTCACTCTAGGCCATAGAACTGACAAGCTAGAAAGATTTTTGTTCTAGCCCATCCCAGCCCAGTGAGCGAAGGTGTTGGTGATATATGCAGGAGACTTCTCATTGAGGCCTCTTATAGAGTTTAATAGGGGTGTGCGTCGCAGCTTCGCACCTGATCTTGCACCGACCGCTACACAACAAGGGGAATCCTCGCAGCCTGCTGCAGTAAGTGCTAATCCTGAGGTCGAGGTGGCCCCATCACCTACTCATAGGCGCAAGTCAAGAGCCCCCTCGCATGTAAATGTTGGACCTCTTCGCAAGCGAGCAGCGGTGAGTGCTGCGGAGCCAACAGTTGTTCCCGCACAGAAAGGAAGTTTCGTTCCTCCACCAACCAAGGAAAGTCACCCTATGCCTTCAACAAGCAAGATTCCACTTAGAGACGAGACTTTAGGCAGCGTGGAAGTGGATACTAATTCCTCTTCTGAGGGTGTTGGAGAATAGCCCCTCACTGGAGAACACGGCTCAATAGGTGCTGTTTTTGGGCCAAGTCGAGGTAGAGCGAGGAGGCTTTACCGCGTGCAAGATGGTGGAGTTGATACCACTATTATGACATGAGCTCTGGCGAGGTATTGGCTTCTGACAGTGAATTTCCTTACTTACCTATTTTTGACTTTGAACGAGCCTTAGGTGAAATTGTTGTATATTGTTGTGGTCAAAAGGAGACAGCAACAAGGACAAGGGAAGAAGAGTTAGAAGCTTTGGCGTTGAATGTCTCGCCTCTCATTACTATGCCAGATATGCCTATCCGCACTCACGCTACTAAAGTGGCAGAGATGTTGCAAGGGTATGTACCTACGTCAAAATGACCTCGAGAGGGTGTGAACTGAGGAAAACGCAGGGCTTGCGAAGAAAGGTCCCAATATTACTCGAGATAGCACTCAGTTGTTTGATGAAGTTGAGAACTCTGAATCCCCAATCGCGAGAGAACAGGAGGCTTGGGCGAGGACCTGTCTGGTGCAAACATGGGCGAGACTATTGTGGTGTCTCCTCATGATGTACGTGAGTAGGCTGAACAGCCAGAGGAAAACAACTCCTTCCGTCTGAGAGAAACAGAGTCTGCGCATTTGGAAGAAGCACAAGAAGTGGAAATGCAAGATGTTGGGCAAAACTTTCTTTCCCTCGAGGTCGAGGCTACTGATAGAATGAGGCAGCCTTTGCCTCAGGGAGACCTTCAAGTCTCACCTAACCCCTCTGTGCATGGGGGGGACAAGAATGATGAACAATCAAGGCAAGCCTCGTCTCTCAGTGACGAACAGAATTCGCAAAAAACAAAAATACTAGGGAGCGAGGAAGAAGAGCAAGGTGCTACTGCCGAGCTTGAGGTTCAAGGAGGGAATGGTGCAGAGCAAAATGTCACTCGTGCAAAGGTAGAGTGGATCGGTATGCCATCATTCCCTCAGGCGTATGTTAGCTTACTCGAGGCGGCCCTGGCTCAGCATCCTAAGGTATCGCAGTTGCTGTCTTCATGCCACATATTTGTACGGCAATCCATGTATTTATGCCTTGGGAAGATTTTGGAGATATTTATTGAGATTAAGTGAGGTTCGACTAATGAAAATCTCGTGAAAGAAGCCGCACTTCTACTGGAAGATGTTCTCAGACTCGAGGTTCCCGTTATATGGCTATGAAAGAGTCTAATAGTGGTTGAAAAATGCTTATGGCAAAGGCTCCTCGCACCACTCATTCAAGAAACCAAAGCTCACATAGAACAGATGAAAGGGGAGCTTACACGAGAGCGCGAGAACTTAGGAATGATGATGACACACTCGCATAGCTTGAGGATTTTTATTCTCTGTTTTCTTCATACACAGAGTAGGTTATCGCTGTATTATTATTATTATTATTATTTTTTTGTATGTATGTAATTGTTGAGAAGTCAGTAATTGTAAAGTGAGATAATGAAAAAAAAAAAGTTCTCATTTATGCTCCATTCTTTATTCTCTTTCCCCCTTTTGTTTGTTGTGAATGACAGTGAACATGTATTGAATAGGGATAGCAATTTGCTAGGTATTTTTTGCAAAATAACAATGCGTTACAAAAACTTAACAAAAATAGGGCTTCAGCCAAACATTGTTAATTGGGCTATGATTAGAGCCCTAGAGAGTACAATATCCACTATCACTAGACGTTCTAACAATGTAAGGACCCTCCAAATTAGGTGAAAACTTGGGAGCCAAGAGGCCTCGCATGACATGTAGGGTAGCTTTAAGAACGAGCTCACCTGGTCTGAATTGACGAGGTTGGACATACTTGTTGTACGCTCACGCTATGTTACGTTGATACTGTTAAAGATGTTGAAGGGTTGTCTCTCGTCGTTCATCGAGGGCTTCCAATTCACTATCTTGAAACATAGGGACCCCACTTCGCAAGGTAAGCTGCACTGTTGGGATTGCAATATATACTGGCAAAACAGCCTCTGTTCCATAGACAAGGGAGAACGGAGTTTGTCCGTGGAGTGTTTGCTGGAAGTGCGATATGCCCAAAGTGCTAGGGGCAACTAGTTAACCCATGTGGTAGGGTTTGTTTCAAGGGTCCAGCTCAGGATACGAATGATATTTTTGTTAGAAGCTTCAGCCTGACCGTTGCCCTGGGGGTAGTAAGGCGACGAGCGTATATGCTGGATATTGTATTGCTCAAGTAGTCTTTTGACTTTTAGATTTACGAAAGGGGTACCATTGTCAATGAGAAAACATTGAGGGATCCCAAAACGATGGATGATATTCTCTCATATGAATTCAGTGACATCCCCACTGGTTGTGTGCTTAAGTGGTACGGCCTCAATCCATTTGGTGAAGAACTCTATCACCACAAGGATCCATATATGCCCTCGCACTGACGAGTGGATTGGGCCAATGAGATCTAACCCCCATATATGAAATGGACAAGGGGCCTCAATGGGGTGGAGGGGCGTAGCCGGAGTGTAAATTTGATGATGATGATATTGACAAGGTTTGCACTTTTGTACATGAGACTTGGCGTCGCGTTCCATAGTGGGCCAATAAACTCCTTTGTGTAGCAAATGTGCGAAGAGCTTGCGCGCGCCCTGATGCTCAAATTGGTAAGCCTGTTTTAAGACTTCTACAGCCTCATTTTGGGACAAGCATTGCAAATACGCGCCATTTAGAGCGCGTCAAAAAAGCTCTCCCCCCTAAGCTCAACTCTTACAGATTTTTGCCTTATCTTCGCCACGACTTGCTTATTTGCGGGGAGAGTGCTATGCAATAGAAATTCAATAAAAGGACGTCGCCAATCCCCAACCTCGAGGACACAAGATTCTGTTTTATCCATCATGGCCTGACATCGCGAATAGGTGCACTGGAGGGCATTGGACTGCATGGTCATACCTGGCCAATAGTAACCCTGACGCTAGAGCAGTCGATACAGCACGAGAGGAGTAGCACAATGCTGCTCGTGAGTCATTTTGAGGACCGCTTCCACTTCCTGCGAGTCCAAGCATCTAGCCAATGTTCTGCATAGTAGACGAAAGTATAGTGTAATACCCCTAATTTTAAAAGGATAGTCCTGGTATTTTAGTTAATTATTTAATTGCATTTTTAATTTATTTAAATTGTTTAATTGCTTGTTTATGTGCATATTTGAAATTTGTTTATTAATTTGCCTGAGATTTGACTTAATTGTGTTATTTGTTTTAATTGAATTTTTATTTGTTTAATTGAGTAAATTGACTTTATTGTAATTATTTGATTTGTTTGCATTAATTATATTATTGGATTTAAATTGTGTGATTGTGTGTCCTTAGGTGGTTTATGATAATTATTATAATTATTTAATTAAGTAATTAAGTTGATTGAGTTTTTAAAATACGTTCACTATTTAGGGTTGTTTTAGAAGTTACGTCTTGGTAGCCGGTGTAGCTTTTAATTGGGTTTTCTATGGGCTGATTCGATTAAGATTCAGTGTAGGGCTTGAATTAAATTTAGGTTTTTTGTATAAACATATAAATACAAGTATTACATTCTGCCTAGGGTTTGAGAACCCTATACACGATAGTGGAGGCAGAGAAAGAACAGAGGAGGATTACAGTAGGAATCGCCGGAGAATTTACGAAGACGAAGCTGAGGTTTTGAACCGAAACCTCAAAGGCAAGTTCTAATTTCTATCTCTTTTCCTTAGGCTCGTGTTCTTTACATGACTAATAAAATTCCAAGATTTTATAGGGATTAAAATTGAACTGGATTGCATGTTTTAAATATTAAAAACTGAATGTATTTTTAAGTTGTTTAATGGTTGTTTTAAACTCTTCGTTGCGTAAGTTCTATTTAATTCATGGAAATTGATGAGTAATGATTTTAATTAGTTTTATACTGTGTTGGGAATCACTAGAATTAATTTAGTTTGCCAGTTTGATAGGTTAAAACAGTTGGTGTTTGGGAATGCATAAACTGCTCGTATTAAACTTTTGAAATCTTCTTGCAATAATCCATGTTTTAATCGATGTCGAAAGTTGAACAAGGAATATAATGGATTTTGGAACATGTTAAAACTTATTTTAAACAACTAAGAACCTTAGGATTGGAAGAAAGTTAACCAGAAACACGCCAGACGTGAAAGAGATGAAGAACAGGAAGAGAGACGGCTCGAGTTTTAAAGAGCAGGCTCTTCGGAATCAAAGAGCAGGCTCTTAGAACCAAAGAGCTGGCTCTTAGGGGTCTTAGAGAAGGCTCTAAGCTTAAAAGAGCCAGCTCTAAGTTTAAATGAGCAGGCTCTTTCTTTGAAAGTGCAAGCTTTTTCGTCAAGTTTTGGTTTTTCCGTTGTTCTGCGACTGTTTGGGCTACAGGACTTGGATTTTGGGATTTTCAGATTCTGGGGAAAGTTATATTTGGGTATTTAGAGATGTTCTAAGTCTTGTTAACACTTTAGAGAGTGGATTAATGCACCATAAACTAGTAGGTGTTATAAGTTGAACAGTAGTTAAGTCTCAGCAGAAACTATTGCTACTCCAGTGCAGAGAACTTTATTATTCCTGGACCTTGGTTTAATTATTCTCTACGAATGGAAATTTGATTAATTGAGTGTGATAATACATAATAAATCACAAGAAATTGGTAGGTTGAACAGTATATAATTTTAAGTAAATATGTGAACTGTTCTTGGAGATGGAGGATTTAAATTGCATAACTTTAGGTGTAGTAATTTATTTGTGAATGGATTTTTTTTTTTTTTTCGTTTAATCATGTTTCCATGGTGTAATATAAGCATGATAGATTACAGAATGATTATATGCTTATAATGGATAAATTTACTTATACATATGTTAAATGTATTAGCAATTCTTAGATATCTGTGTAATGGTGTAAAGTAAGCATATTCAATTAAACATTTTGACTCTGCTTATTATGAATTTGTTGGTATTTACATTCTTGATTTGTATTATCAACTTCTAGACGGATAGATTGTATGCACCGGTATGGTACGGTGACATACCTAGAATGGTTTAGTTTTAAAATATTAAATCCAACCTGTATTGTTATAAGGGAATGGATTATAAATAAATCCTACTTATATTTATGCTAAATGGATTATTTGCACCGGTATGGAACGGTGACATACAGGGGATGGATTAGTTTCAAAATACTATGTCCTACCTATTTTGGAATAAGTGTACGGATTATAAAAATATAATCCTCCTTATATTTAAGTCTGTGCGGTTGAATAAGCCGAATGACTTACTGAATCTCTTATATAAGTCTGTGCGGCTGAGTAAGCTGAACAATTTATTGGATTTCCTATGGATGGATATGAACGGATTTTAAATATATTAATATGTACCACAATATGAGCTTGATTATCAGAGTCGTTGGTTAGGGTGCGTATATGCAGTGGATGCGTAGCTAGCTATAATAGGTTGAGGTGTACCCTGTTAAGTCTAGGTACTCATGCCCATCTTTGGGTGCGTTTTTGCATGTTGTCTTATATTTAGGTTGAGATCCCTACTGTAGTCCAGTGAATGTCCTTTAGTGTGGATATTTATATATGTATGGACTAGATAGCTATTGTTGAGTTAGTTAGAGTGTATATGCTTATTGAGTCTCTGTTTGGATTGTAGTAGGATAAAACTTGTTTGTGGGCCTGACCCACTCCTATTTTTCAGGTGTACGTCAGTTCCAGGCTTGAGCTTATTCGTGCTGGGCAGAGACAGTCACTCATTCTTCCAACGACGTAGGATCTCTCTTCATGACTTAAATATGGATTTCTTCAGTTTTACATTTCAATTTGATTATTTTGATTAGGGGTCCACTAGAGATGGATTCCCGAGTTGTTTAAACTTTCAGTGGTTTTGGACTATTGGATTTTAAGCATTAAATGGTTAAGGATTTTATTTTAGAATTTTTTCAGCTTTTATTTATTTATTTCTTAATTCATTTTGTAATCTGTGTTCATTTTAACATATTAATTGTTTAATATTCCCTCGGGTTTTGGCCTGGGCTTGATCAACCCATGTCTCGGATCCGAGAGGTATCACAGTTTGGGTACCTGGACGCGATGCCAGAGTTTGGATACTTGGGCGAGATGCCAGGATTTGGGTGCTTGGGCAAGATGCCAGGGTTTGGGTGCCTGGGAGAAATGCCAGAGTTTGGGTACTTGGGCGCGTTGCCGGGGTTTTGGATACCTGGGCGTGATGATAGGGTTTTGGGTACTTGGGCACGATGCCAGGGTTTGGGTACCTGGGCGAGATGCCAGGGTTTGGGTACCTTGGCGCGATGCCAGGGTTTTGGGTACTTGGCCGAGATACAAGGGTTTGGGTGGGCATGATGCCAGGGTTTGGGTACCTATTTGGATACCTCGGTGAAATACCAAGGTTTGGGTACTTGGGTCGAGAAAGTGTACGAGCCAAGTATTGGCGAGACCGAGTGAGAGAGTTTATGTGTCAAAGAGTGTGCAAGCTAAGTAGATGGCAAAAAACATTACAATGCAAAATGATATACACGAGTAGGAATGTGTGGTCACGATAAAGGACGAGTAAGTGTTTGTAAGAGTAAGTGCGATAGTTAGAGTGTGTAAGAGTGTGCAAGCCAAGTGGATGGCAATAGATACTACGAAGCAAATGAGAAGCATGAGTTAGGTTTTGTTAGCACGATCGAGTGTGAATGAATACTTGCACAATTAAGTGTGATACAGTAATGGCACTAACGAGTGCAAGTGAGTACTGGTAAGATCAAACTATGAGTAAGTGTGTGAGCAAAGTGGCCAATTTGAAATATGACAACAAAAGTGTGGTATGTGTAGTGTCAATGTTTTATATAGTCCCCCTGTACGGGTAGACTTTGTAAAACTCAAGGATAGTTATGTACAAATGATGTGTTGGCCTAGTAGCCTAGGTTAAAATGTTTTATTCATGTCGGTCGAGGTTTTAATACTTAAGGACGTATTGTTCAAGGTTTTGGTACTTGAGGATGGATTGTATCGCTCGAGGTTTTAGTACTTGAGGACGGATTACTCAAGTTTTTTGTACTTGATGAGGAATTGCATCAGTCGAGGTTTTAATACTTGAGGATGGCTCAAGGTTTTGGTACTCAAGGACAGATTGCTCGAGGGTTTTCATATAAGCGTAACATACTGGTGAAATTTGATGACCATGTGAGGTGTCAATGTTTTGTGACTTGAGTAAAGTAGGAAAGCTTAAAGATGAGTAAGTGTGTAAGCCAAATGACTAGCATGAGACACTATTGCATAAGTAAGAGTATTTCTAGTGTCGAGGAGATATGACCTTTTTTCCTGACATTGAGTGTGTCCACGTGATAAGTAGATTTTTTATTTCATGTATAAAGTCTCGAACCTCGTAAATAAGGTGTCTCAAGAGCAGTCTTCCCGTCACTTATGTTTTGAGCAAGTATGCCATGACACGTGTTTGTATATATACGCTCAGTCATAGTTATTTATATTGAAAACTAGAAAGTAAGTATACGTTTTATTGTGAACGGTAGCATTAAATGACAAATCGGCCTGATGAGAGGTGTGTTAGGTAATAAACTGAGCATACGTGTACAAAATGCCAGAAAGATGCTAAAAGTGATTAAAATAAATAGATTTCGGAGTAAAGTAAAAGCTATTCAAATATATATATATATATATATATATATTTTTTCATATAAATTTATTTTATAAACTGTCAGTGTGGTGGATGGTCGGGAAAACTTTATTGACTTCCTTTCTTCAGTTTTTTAAGTACAAGATGTATAAGGTATGCCCATGAAATGTGCCCGGAGTATAGTAATGCACATATATGTGTATATAGAGTCCCCTTGCACGGATGACCTTTGTAGAAGATAAAACGTGCATAAATAAAGTTCAGTGTTGGGGAGTGTGCAAGCCAAGTGGAAAGCGAATATAATTTTATATTAAGAAAATTTTAGAATGCCACGTCGATGGAGTATGCGAGCCAAATGAAAGGCGTGCCATACTGCAACTTGAGTGGAAGTTACATCGACAAAATTTTATGATGCCACTTCGATGGTGTATGCGAGGTGGAAGGCATGTAACACTCTTATGAGTCCGTGCTGGCACGATCAGGTCTAAGTGTTGGTATTCCGTGTGTGGGTGTCATTTTTTGTACTGATGTATGTCTACAGTTGCTGTATATTGGGCAGAGGGAAAATTGTGTGGCTCCAGGTAAAAGAGTTACAAAAGACGGACTCAATTGCATGCAAAATACATCATCTGACAATGATTATAATTATACTAATGAAATGAAAATGCAATTGATGTTATTCAAAGCTTCTAGTTTGATATATATAAACATTTTGCAAAATGTCAGAAAGGGTCTGTATGCATCAGGAAAGTAAAAGGGGCTCAATGGCCTATGGCCCTATAAGCCTTTATGTAGATAGTACAGTAGGTAGTAAGCTAGGAGGCCAGTGCTCATTTGTACTTTATAGGCTAACACCTTAAATATATATTATGGAATAGTATTATATAAAAATATGATTTGAAAGAGGAGTGTTTCTCGATCCGTAGAAGAAATGACGACTTCACATTATGAGCAAACATATAATTAAATAATAGTGTCATCAAATTTAATTGTGACTATATGAACAAATAAAATAATAGCCGTTGTTGGATTCTTGGAAGTCGTCACAAGAGAAAATCAACAAAATGTAGCATGTATAGTTTTCATGGTGAGTGTGTGACCCATCGAGAAAAGTCTATGGCAAGTGTGTGAGCCAAGTCATTGCTCGTCATGGACGAGGTGGGTATCGCAAAATTAATGCGCTGGTGTGAGCCAAGTCATTGCTCATTATGGACGAGGTGGGTATCGCAAAATTAATGCGTCGTCGATAAGGCTAACCTCGAGAAAGAAGAGACTCGTATACTTCACTATGTAGACCCAGAAAGCATAAGCTCCTCGCCAGTTTGCATTGTGTGTGTATATATATATATATATATATATATATATATATATATATAATTGCCATACTGAAGCTTGTATGTATGTGTAGGTGATAAGCACGAGCTAGTGTGAGTGAGTGTTAGCACAAGCGAGTGTGAGGGTTTGAGAGCGAGTGAGTGTCCGAGCTAGGTGGGTGGCGAGAGACTTTAAAATGTAAGTGATAAATACGGGTGAGTGCCAGAAAGTTGGTACAAGTGAGTGTACAGGCTTAAATGTAAGTGAGTGTGTGGTTAGCATGGGGTACTACTGCAGAAATGATGGTAAACACGAGTGCATGCGAGAGGGCGTCCCTGAGGTGGTACAATGCTTTGATGTTGTAAGACCCGAGGATGCTACTAAATAAAACTTTGACCTGGTCCCTTAGCTAAGGATGCTAAAGAAATGTGTTGCCTTTTAATGATTTTCAAGTCATTAAATGACATATGTTTTGTAAAGGTTTTAAACTAGTGATCAGAAATGTATATGTAAATTTACTATAATGAAAAATATATATAAACCTTTTGATACATGTGTGCACCCTTTTTCATTGCTGTCAAGGACACACGTATATAAACTAAATGGAGCTTTTTGAATGCACTATTCATATATATATATATATATATATAAGGATGGATACAGATGTGCATCCAAAGTTGAGTAATAAATGCAATAAACTACTCATGAATATATATACACTATCAATGAGATTATGACATTGCAGGCAGTCGAGCCACCGAGCAATGGATGTTTGAACCAACAAGACCCCATACCCATGTAATGGGGTGTGCATAGCCAACAGTAGTAAGCACTAGTAATGAGCACTGTTTCTTGTGATGTCTATCACATGGGTGTGTAAGATGCACATTGATTAAATGCTAAAAATAGAATTAGTGCGGGACTCGAGATTAAGTCAAGCCACCAAGCTGGATGTGTCAGGTTCCAACGTGTTGAGGTGTGCCACAAGTGCGAGCTCGTGCTTTATGTGTATATGTTGTAAGAGACAAGATGACATATCGAGGAGAAAGTGAGGGTGGTATCGCATGAAAAATTACAGGTCATCGACAAGGTCTGCTTGCTTGGAATCGACAAGTAAATGACAGAAATTGAGCTATAATAAGTTGCATGAAATCGCCTGCATGAACTTCGACGGGTGCATAAAATCGATGAGGTTTGTCGATTAAAACGATGGCATGGCATGACATCGACGGGTGGGTGTTGAGACGGTTGCATGAAATCGATGAGATCAAAGGGTAGGGAAGCATGAGATCGAGGGGTGGGTGTCCACAAATGTCACTAAAGAGAGTTGGGAGCAATGCATCTGTACCTTGTTTGGAGGTAATAGTTGAATCAATATTATTATTATTATTGTTATTATATCAAATTTATAATAATAATGATAATAGGTTGTGAATCAAATGGATGAAAAGAAAATAGGTCTTTTGTAATGAAAAGAAACGTGTTGGTCAATACCTATAAAGCACGGACACTCCTCTCAGGGGTCCCGTACCCGTGTCGGACACTTTTCGGATACCGACACCCTTGTCCGAGGACCGACACCCGTGTCCGACACTTTTGTGAAGTGTCCAAATATTATTTTTTATTGGACACCCGTGTCCGAGGCTCGGACACACGGTCCGACACTTCTGTTAGACAAAATTTATTTTCTCTGACTCCTCTCTCAGTCTCTCCTCTTCTTCAATTATCTCTCTACATGAACAAGATATATATATATATATATATGTAAGTTACATGAACAAGACTTTATGAAAGACTGAAAGTATATATGTTTATTCATATACATATTTAGTTCATTATAGCTATGTCTCTTCTGCACATCTTGATTTGGAATTTGGATCAACTTTATTTTTCATTTATTTTCTGTTTTGTCTTGTCTATATTTTTCTTATAACAAAAATGAAATTATTGAAATTGATTCTGTTCTTTGTTGTTGTTTTATTTATCTGTACAAGATTCTAGTAATTATATTTTGAATATATAATTATATATATATATAATTTTATAAGCGTATCCCCGCCGTGTCCGTGTCCTATTTTTTAAAAAATTGCCGTGTCGCCGTATCCGTGTCGTGTCGTACCCGTATCCCGTGTTCGTATCCGTGCTTCATAGCATGTGCTATAATCAAGGCAATTTCTCCTAACCCAGTGGGTTTCTGTCCTGTCCCTAATGGGACGAATTTGGTAGCTTCAAATAAAATAATTGGAAACCAAAAGCGGATTTGGGGAATGGGCAAATTTAGTGATGAAACTGCCCCGCCCTGATTATATATATATACCTTTAAAAAAATTATGTATATATAAAATATATATTTAAGAACCTTGTTTTTTTTTTTGCTAGAAGTGTCCACTTAGTATATTATATACATTACTTAGTAATTTAAAAGTTGGGTCAACTTATTTATTAGCCAAATTTGAGCTACTTTTTTTTTTTTGTTTTTTTTTTAAAAAATAATAAAAGTGGCATAATCTGCCCCACCCTGCCCTTACCCCCACCCTGCAATTAAACGGAGTACGCGTGGTGGAGTTGGTACTTTGTCTGTTGAATTAGGGGCAGAGATGGTATACCAATTACAAATCGTTCCGAATTAGGGGCGGAATTGATATGATGGATTTTCTAACGGGTGAAGTAGGGTTTAGCCATACCTATCCCAACTCCGTCCCGTTGTCATCCTAATAATGAGAGACGGACCTATTAAGGGCTCAATAAGGCAATCGCCCGTGCTAAAAGAAAAGAAAAAAATATTTACAAAATTGCCTATAATTTTTGTTAAAATCTTAAAAATAACACTACTGTATTTTTTATAATGCTCATACAATTTTTTGGATCCTGGTTATAATTCCATGTATCTCCTTTATGATTCTAAAAAATTACTATGGCCTATTCTAAAAAGTAATCACGCCATTCAATGGTTAGGGGCCAAATGCCCCCACTTATTTTTATTATTATTATTTTTAAGTAATAAACTCTATTAATTTATATTTTTGATATATATACCAACAAAATTACACTACCCTTAAATTTTTTATTTTTTATTTTTGTAAACAATCTATGTTTGATACACACCCTTAAATTTACAAGGTTTCCATGCTAAGTAACTCTTCCAATGTTTAAATTATTTAATTTTTCTTTTAGTTAGTGCAATTTCGAATCTATATTTTATAGGGGTGCAACTTGGGTTGAAAAACCTGAGCCCAGCTCGTTTTTTTTTACGGATTTGGATAATCATTTTTATAATTAGGGTTGGGTTTGGGTTGAAAAGTCTTAACCCGAATTAAATTAGGATTGAACTGATAAGCGCCGAATGTTGTACATTCAAGCGCCCTAAACTGCATTAGTTAAGTCCATTATTTGATCATATTTT
>JAOTQH010157704.1:0-15129 GCA_025631255.1 Cornus kousa
CAGTTAATTTTTAAATAATAAACAATCATTTTCAAAATAAAATCTCATACTGGAGTTCCTTAGGCTATCTTGATGGTTTCAACTTTGACATAGTACTTAGACATACGCTCTATCTAATATCACCAAAACATCTAAAAGTAAAAGAATTAAGTATAAGAATAGTAAATACATTTTGTACCCTTACATTCTGAATAAAATTTCTAAGTTCCTTTTTGAATTCGTATTAAAAGAGATCCAATTGCATTGAATATGTTCCCAAGCAGATTAAATTCATAGGACAGGATTATATGTGGTCGAGATAAATAATGTCCAACCATCATCCATCATTATCATTGTTAAATAACTTTAATAATAATAATAATAAATAAATAAATAAACAACATTTTTCATTATTTTTAGTTAGGACTTAATCATCTTTCATTTCTCATCATTTTTAGTTAGGACTTAATAAGATATAGTATATAAATAATAAAGTAATTAGATTTAAGGTGGAATTAGACGGAAAGCTGTAACATAATGGTAATTATTCACTTTTTAAATTAACTAGCACTATAAACTGAGTAGAATTTAAATACCAAAAACACTAGTCAAAAGATGACAAAGATAACTGATGTTCTTGATCCCTCACAGTACTGGAATGGTATCGCACATAAACCAAGCTAGAAAATGATATATTGATACTAGGACAATAATTAAAATGTTATACACACACACACACACACACGCACACACACACTTGGAATTGTTTTATAATTCAGCCTGGAAAAGATTTAAGTAAACAAGTTGAATAAAGAAGATCAATCTGTCATTGCATAACCAATGAGAATAATCAAACCAACTGAAATCTACGACTCAATATGACATGGCAAGCAGACCACCTCTAAGCAACTATTATGTGTGTGTGTGTGTAATTATTTCAGAAATATTCTAACAAAGATTTTACCTTCCCAAGAAATATATTCATTGATCTTTCTTCCTCTTAAACTAAAACACACAACAGAGAAATATAACAAGAGCTAAATGAAGACCATATTTCAATATATATATGCCAATTGTTTCTGGTTTTTTCTCTCCTTTTTCTGTTCAAGGTCGCCAAAAAGATGTCAGCAAAGCATTGCTACTTGAGAAACTGAATATCTTAGAGAATTTGAAGAAGCTCTGCTATACCCACCATGCAATGGGACCCAAACCACCATCACAATCAAGTGTACCCTGCCATTGGTATACAAGAAAGAAACATAGTTACAGAAGTTTCTTTATTAACATGCACTGCCATTTGCAGAAGTAGCATCCCCTCCGATATATATATATATATATATATATATTTTTTAAAAAAAATATGTGAACAGAAAGCAGCGAAGGCGTCCATGATGTCCCATTACATTCATCATGACTGTATCGTACTTAATTTGAGAAGCAGATAAACTATCAACAAGCGGTTGCAATTGTTCCTCATCTCAACTTAGCTACGGCCACATATTGTTCAACTCATGGAACAAGTTTAAGAAATCTAATAATGGTCAAAATAAAAATATCTTCCAGTAAAATACATGTAACTTTATTATTATAAATAAATAAACACACGTTTTTATTTGGATAGAAAAGATTTCTCTTTCACTACAAGGTTTCTTAGTATATTTTCATTGCTCCTTGTAAAAGTCGTTTAGAAATCAGTGGCCATGTTTCCATACACTTCATTTCGCCCTAGGGTATGGATGTGATAGAGGAACTTTCGGAAATTCAAAACATTAGCTACGCACTGACACCTATACAGTAGACACACCTACAATGGACACTCATACCTGAGTCCTTGTATGAAACATGTATAGGTATTTGGTGACACTGCATGCCAAGGCATTAGGAATGAGAAAAGTAGCAATTGAATATTTCAAGTCATGGAAATTGATCACTAAACTTCATAAGATGCTATCTAAAGTGGTGCCTAAGGATTGCGTTATGTCTGCCATGAATACATGAAAACACATTATATACTCTCCAAATAAAAAGTTTTTCCAAGAACAGAATAATAATATTCTCAAAATTTAATAAATACGCTAGAAGGTAAAAATTACCAACCATGGAATCGTTAAAATTTTATTCCACAGAAAAAATATCTATTCTACTAAGTTATAATATTAAGAGGCCCTCTGTTCGAAATTTATCAAATATATTTAGATTAGCAAACTTCAGATTTCAGCCTCATGCTGATGTTGAAGGCCCACAAAAAAATGACACTAGCTTTGAGCACATTCCACTGGATAACATCTTAAAAACAGTAACAACATGCAATGGTTGAACCTTCAGTAACAGAAAAAACATGTGCACAACTTTCAATTGTCAACTTACATTAACCACCATGGGGGCAAATGGCTTTGGATCTTTTTCTTGTTCAACTGGTATTGAAGGAAATTTTACACTCTCAACTCGGAACCGAATCTGCAATTGAACAACATAAGTTAACGCTGATTTGCAGTTTACAAATTTTAATTAACTCAGAAAACTGCAAAGCTTCAAAGCATAACATCAACCTCGTCCAATTCATCTATAGGATAATTGTCGTCATTATACTGCCATATCCACCTCACTTGATTCCTAGGAGAGAAATTAAAATCGCATACACAAACAGAGGTCATGAAATGTACCGCACAAAAAAAAAAAATTTAATTAATTAATAGATCTGATCAGGTCTGGAAAATTCTACTGTAGTTTAGTAGAAGTTGATGCATAAGGAATCTTACTTCTTTTCTGGATCAGGCTCAAAATGGCTCGGACTTGGCATTAGATGGGCAGGCACATAGATGTCATGGAAAAATCCAAGTGATACTGAAATTACAGATTCAACATCAGCATGCAGGTGGTAATAACAACCCATGCATCATAATGAGAAATATAAACATGATAACTATTTATTTCAGTAAGACAATTTATAACTGAAAGAAGCTGAAAGAAATACTATATGGTAACAAATTTAAGAAAATGATTTAAGTAATAAAGCATCCTTCTTTGAACGGTCCACAGAGAATGAGTTGAATAACATCCAACATTAATTTTGGGTCATCTTACCCAAAATTTACCCAAAATTAAAGCATTAGTGACTTGGCCCGACCACTCCTCTTCATCCCCCGCCCCAAGGGAAAAAAAGAAAGAAAAAGATGAGTGAAAACATGATAAAGTTCATAAAATTTTAATCATCCAGCGTTGATTAACAGGAAATCTTAAATTTATTAGGGAATAAAGGAAAAGGCATTTCTACCTCATGCAGTATATGATTTCTTAACCATAAAATCTCGTGAAGTGTTTTTATACCATCTCCAATATTCAATGCTGATTTTGCAAACTATCTCCATAAACTCAACATGCCAGATTTAGAAAAAAAGATAGTCATCCACTAACATGAAAATCAATTACCTTTATGTGGTTCATCAGGATTCAAATACTTTTTTTTGCGTAAGAAACTATCGATCAGTCAAAACCAATATGCTACCACCTGTTATTCAAATTTACAAAATGAAGGGAAAACCTCAATCAGGTACAGCGTCCCTTATAAATTGGTAGTATATGCCTCAACAACTGGACAAGTGCATAGGCCAATTAGGAGGAGCAAATTTCCTGATAAAGCCCTAGATTTGGTTACAACTACATGCTTATGATTAAATTCACAGAAAATAAAAGATTTCTTCCCATACTACCTTACAATATTTAGATAAAAATAAATTGAGTATTAAGTCAAACTATCTCATTTTAACAAATCAAGACCAGCCGTCAGTTGATAAAAAATAGGTATGGCTTTCACCCCTAGTTAGATTAGTTTTCATGGAAGAAAGTAAAGAAGAAGAGGTTTTCTTTTAATTGATATGCATGCAACAGAAAGGAAATTGGCAGCATCCAGCCAGCAACTCAAATAGCCGCATCATAATATGCTAAGATATCAATATATGTTACATGCATATTTAAAGAAAAAAGGTGATATGAATTCATGAAAAAACTTGAACAAATGGATAATACTAGAAGAATAGATATCTAACGTTGTTCAAGATCAAATAACCAGATAAGAATTTGTAAGTCATACATCGTAAACCATTAGCATCAGATTCTTTAAGTTTTGCAACTATGACCTCTCCCACAATTGGACAAAACATAACCAGCCTGAACTTAACCTGCCAGAACAACATGATATTTAATGATTAGGTGAACACATACTAGCAAGTGTTCAGACACTCCATGAGAATTCAATTAATTAACTCTTTTATACAGCATTTGAAAAAGTACGCTGGAAATCAATATGGAAATATCACCATAATCAAGGATTCACTAGAATGATTTTTTATAAGAAAAAATCATTATTTGAAACCATAAACTGTTGGCACTTCAATCAAGTGTTTCCGCAAAGAAACTGTGATGTTTTATCAAATGCACTTCAAAAAAGCGCTTCAAACCAAATTTGAAGCACATAACTGTGTACTCCTAATTGACATGGTCACATACCAGCTGACATATTTCTCGAGCCCAAAAACTATTTTGCAATGTGAATTTCATATAAAATACAACTGCCACTATAAAAGCATTCTGCTTGTGAGATACCACCTTCAGCACCCCGTAAAGCATAACAAGCTTAAGGGCCGCTGACTGAACAAACATGCGATTCTTCCTTTCTATTAGGTGAACCGCTGAAACTCCAGGAGAACTAATAAATAGAAATGCTACCTTTGAAGGAAGTTTCTCTTAGCACCCTTATATGTCAATTATATACATATGTATCTATTATTGTTTCTGTAGAACCTCATCAGTTCAAATTGACTTCAAGGTGTTGATAAAATGGCAAACTGAATTTTTTTTTTTACTGTTTGCTCATTGGTTTTGCATTTGTTAGTTTTGGACATGAATTGGAAAATTATTTTCAGAGATATACATTGCGTTGTATATTGGAATACGGTGGTCATGGCTAGTTGGTATGTAGCACACACATTGTGTGCATATATGCCAATCTTTAACCCTGAAAATTGGCTATGACCTAGCTTCCTCCACAGCTTTGCTGTTTCCTGGTTTTTGGGTTATCAAGATTTGGTCCTTAAATTATACGCAAGGAGGCAGCTGGTATAAATGGTCTATGGCTCAAGAAGACCCATGGTGCAAAGACCAATATGATCATCATGTTCAAGTGATGGTGCATAGACCAATATGATCATCATTTTGAAGTGATGATGCAAGTTTATCATGTTTCTTGAAGTGTGGCCATTCTGTAGACTCTAAATTCTTCACTACCTTTTCAACCTAGGCAAAATATTTTTTAATTGCATGGGAAACAAATTGTCCTACAGTCTTTCTTGCAAACAACCATTGTGATTTTCTTGTAGCAAAATGCCAAAATCTGTCAATTTGAGGAAATCTGAGAATCATGTCTGATCATTTCAGGAACAAAATGAAGCCTGGTCATATCTCATGAGAAAATTACATGCTTACAGAACAAATGACATACAGCAGTAATATAATTGGAGGTGATAATATTTTAGAACTCACACTATTCTAGCCATTTTAAATGCATGCATCTCCATTTAGAAAATTGACAACCATAGTTTTCATAAAATTATTTATGTTACATCAAACAATGTACATGCTTGTCGTACATTATGCTTAGATAAAAAATTTGTTTTATTGTATTACTGATGAAATGGAATATGTGACTTTTTTAAAAAAAATAATAATTTTTTTTAGTAAAGTTTTTTAAGACCACGGTATAATGTTCTTATATATGGCATATTCTCATAATTTGATTAGGTTGAATGGTTTATTTTTGTGTTTCGAGAAATGGTTGTATAAGAAAATTGTTTAACTACCTTACGGGAAAAATAGTTATTTCACAATAGAAGAGCCTCAACAAAAGTTTGCCAAACAGGAAAATAAAAATATATATATATGTATGGCTTCTGGCATTAAAAGCTCTTCTAGAATATAGTTTCCAAACACTAAGGCATAAGTTAAATGGAATTAATAGCTTCTACTTCTTTTTTCTTCTGCTTAAAAGCATAAGCAAAAGCTATGCCAAATGAGCTCTAATAATCATTACAAACTTGACTGTACTGGAAACCCTATGTTATGGATTGGGAACCTCTAAACCCCACCCTCCCCCCCTGTATATAAAAATAGAATAGAAGGAAGACAAAATCTCAAAGGTAGAGAAATAGATGTTGAATTAAAAGTTCTCTCAACATCATCACCATAAAACACAATATGTATCATACATTGACTAATCAGGTATAAAAAGAACAATTTAGGTAGATCTATTCCAAGCAAAAAGGGCATGGTGTGAACACCTAATTGGCCTTAATTATGAAGAAATAAATTTTGTTAGAGAATATCATTATGGGAATGATAGAAGCCTTTGATAGAATATTGATTGAGGTGATGGGAGTGATTTTAGGGATCCTACATCAATATATTTTTCATATTTATCACATGTTTGTAATTGCAAATAAAATTAAGAGAGAACATAATAAAAGAGATGTAGCTTTTGGGCTTTGTGTGTCGTGAATGTAGGCCGTAGTGGCCGAACAACGTTATATTTTTGTGTTGCTCATATTCAATTTCAATCTTCAACTTTATTTTTCTTAACAAATTTAATATATACATATATAGAACTGTCACATTTGTATTCAATACATGGAATCGAAGTACATAAAAAAATTGAAGGATATTCAAAGAAACTAAGAACAGTAAACAAAAAGCCTACAAACCCATTTCATATATATACGTTTCCAACAAACAAGACTCGCGCACAATGCTTCAGGGTAACAACTTAATAGTATAAAAAAAAAAAAATTTAAAAAAATATTATTATTTATCAAAATAAAAATATCAATGCAATAAACACAAGTAACCTATATAAATATTTGAATGAAAAGAAGAAAAAAAAAATGTATAAATGCACAGAAAGATTATAAAATACAAAAACCTATTACAATATTGGCCAAGAAGGAACAAATGAACACATGTATAAAGATTCAAAAAGAACAATATGAGACATAAGACAGATTATACGTACTGTATAGGTTGAAGCACCGTCTCCAGGAAAGATAAAACCGCCATCAATGGACTCAATATCATAAACAGAGATACAAAGTCCCAAATCCGCAATAACCTTTATCACCCAAAGTCTCAGCCATTTTAACCAAGTTTGACAGATGTAGAAACAGGACAATATAAAAGTGATGTTTTTAAATTTGAAAATGAGAAAGAAAATACCACAAGACCTTATCCAAGAAGAGATCCTCAAGCACACATTTAATTGCTTGCTCAAGTGGAAGGTTGAGGAGATGGGGGGGTAAACGCAATGTGTGTTCAATTGTACTTAAGCAGAACATCTTGGAGCTAAAATATTCAAATTTAAAAAACAACAAATCAATTGAAAACGATGATATCCTACTGCAATACAAATAGCACCTAAACAAGCTGGGAGTTCCAATTCTGTTGGTTTCCCTTTAATTCTTAATTTGATCAGTGGACCAAGCATGAATTAAACCATTTTAGGTCATAGAAGTGGAAGCAACTCACCACTCAAGCTGCTAAACTGTTTTTAGGTTTTGAGGACAACAGGACTGGGAGAGAGGAACAAGGACTTATCTACAACGAGAGAATGGATTGTATTACATACGTTTTCAATAGTTAGCAGGTTGTGTTATACCAGTCTCAACCAAAGGCTTAGAACTTCAACTGTTTTACCATTGTCAATTGATATATAAATGCATTGAGACCAACAAAAAGCATGTAAATGTGGCTGTCCAGAATCAGAAATAGGCAGATCTTTATAAAAGGTCTTATAAAGCTTTTGTCTCTTATTAAATTATAAAGTTCCCTTCTCAAGTCAAATTAAGTCAAGATCAACAAAATTACAAACTACTCTAACAATATTACTCATGCATTGTTTGGTGTTCTGGTAATGTGTTATGTTGCACAAAATCTGAAAGCAAGAAAAGAACATGTTTTGTAATGATATGTATAGCAGGTTGTACATTAATAAATTTTGTTTTCTTTTTGCTATTTGAATGATTAAAGTATGCACAGCTCTTTTGAGTTAACCTCTACCAAAGCTCCTAGGCAAGAGACAGACCGTTGCTTTGATCTTAAGGGCCTTGCTCCAAGTAGAGGCAAGGAAAAACTATACTACTTTCAGAAGAATAAAACAATAATTTAATGACAATACACAATATGACGGAACATAAAAGATTTAGATGGCAGATTCATGCATAAACAAATTTATTACCCTTTCTATTCACAAGGTCAAGAAAATGTTTTTCTTTTTGTACAGCTCCATGGTAGACAACATCAGCAAATTTAATTAAAAAACCAATCATCAAAATTTCGCCTAGTGCTATTGCCAGTGATTGCCATCTAAGAGTCTTAACAAATTCACACACGGAAATATTAGTCATAAATACATTGACGCGAGTAACTAAAGTAACGGTTTTCAGTGCATTCAAATGAAGTCATTCTATTTTCCAAAAATGTGAATGTGCAATGCAGGAAATTAATATAGATGCACGCTACTCAAGCCTATTTAAAACCAAAAAAAAAAAGAAAAGATTATCATGAGGAAGTGATCGCCACAAGTACTTTATAGTTACATCTCTAACTTAATCTATTTAATCTTCAGGGACACCGCGTTTATAAATGCAATATCTTGATCGAGTTTATGAATTCAAGCATGAATACTAAGCTCGTGACTTCACTCTGTAATTCTAAAAAATATCAATACCCCTCGAAAAATTAAAGAGATTGAACACACCCACTTAATCAATGTAAAAAATATATATATATTTATATCGACCATTTCGTCGAACAACTTACATGCACTAGAAATCAACAATCAAGTCATGAGAGAAAGAGAGACAGAGAGAGAGGAGGAGAGGAATATGCAACTGGAATGAAAAGAGGGTTGAGGAAACGGAGTGTTTTTTGAATTGTTCCAATATCGAAGCCGCAAATCAAACCCGAATTCAACTGATTTTTCAGGATGTAGTAGCATAAATTCAAACACTAATTTTTACTTGTAATTTCTTCTGGTCTGCATTAACTATAGAAACACGACGTGATGAAAAGAGAAAACTTATAGAAAGAGAGACAAAGAGATTGTTGAACTTACAGAGAGGGTAAGGTGTCCTCTCTCAGTCTCTGTAATTCGTCTCTCTAGAACTTGCACAGAGAGAGATGTGTCCGCTTCTAGGCTGTTAACAAATATTTTAGGAGTGTAATTTTGGCGGCTCAACCTAAATACTTCTCCTAAAATAATTACTAGTACTTTTTTCAAAATTCCTACTGACATGAAATAGTATTGTATCTTTTTGATTTTTATAATTCATAATAATTGTATTGTTTAAATTTTTTTTTGGTGTGATATAGTGGTTAAAAATATATCCCTTAGAAAAAAGTTAAAAAATAAAATTTATTAAAAATTTAAAAAATATTAAAATATTAATATTTTTTGAGAGCAAAAATGCACCCGCGAAATACGCGATAGCTAAAATTTGAAGACTCAAATGTTGACGTGATTATAAAAAATATTGACGTGACTATTGAAAAATAATGAAGTAACGAATTCAGAAAACCTAATTCTAGAAATGTCATGGGAGATGCTCTAACAAAAAGAAATGTGCAAGTCGTTTGAAATTGACCAATGGGTAGCCCAAATGATCTCTCTTGGTAAAAACCATGTTGAGAATTGTGGTGTTCGTTTTTATTTTAAGCGTTCAGAGATAAAAAATAATAAATAAATAAATAAATTTAATGGAGCTTGATTTGGCATATCAAAAATTGGGGATGTCCATTTGGAGCAGGCTTCCCTTTTCTAAATAGTAGTACATGTCACACAAATAATTATTATTATTTTTTTTTATATTTAATTTGGACCGTAAATAAGGTCAGAATGAACGAGCGGACAAATTAAATTGACATCTCAACATGTAATAATTGAAGGTTATGTGCCCATTTTTAATATGGAAAAACTTAGGTCCTCATTTTTAACAATGTATTCTATTCGGACCTTAAATATGAATTAGAACAAGTAGATACATACATTTTAATTACAAAATCAGAGTAAATAAATATTGTCCTCTTACATGTGCTTTATAAAGCACTAAAGCACATGTAAGAGGACAAATTTAATATAACTTTAGTGCTTTATATTAAATTCTTATGTGTTAATACCATTGTGCTTTATAAAAACACTAAAGTTATATTAAAGTAATGCAAAGCAATATTATGAGCCATGAATTTTCCTCTAAATCAGAATATTTTTTCGTTGTGTTTTATTATTTTTATTTTTTCTCGCAAGAAGTAATTTTCTCAAACTTTTAACTCCCACACGTATGGAACTTGAACTCTAGATTATTTTTTTAAGACGCGAAAAAGTAAGCATGTGATCAAAGCCATTGGTGGTGTTGGGTGATTTATGTTGACTGCTGCACGTATCACAACGATTTCCATTCCCTTTTCTTTATGATTTTAACGGCATTCCCTTTTCTTTATGATTTTAACGGGGTGATTAAATCACATTTTCAACAATTTAGTAAAAGTCATTCAAACCACTAAACTTCTGAATTCCCTTTTGCATTTAGATATATATAATATTTCAATATGGAGCTAGGCTTACAAAAGGAAATTCAGAAGTTGACAGTGGATTTATTTTTTTATAGGCGACTATACAAATATGAGAGAAAAACAGATCAATTAAGAAGCAAGTTGAGAAATACAACAGATGCAACAACTACGGAGGGCTAAACACAATTTTCAACATTCCGTGTTGATGATAGAGAGAGAGTTTGGTTGTGGAATTTAGAGGGACAATCCAGACTCCTCATCCTCTTCAAGGGTGGCAGTGTAGGTAAAGTAGAGAGCCCAAATCAAAGCAAACACACCCAAGAGGATCCAACCAAGCAGATTGTTGCTCAAACCAAAGGGAAGCCCTGTTCCTTCTGTGCTCAACCTCTCATCCACCAGAGCCATGGCAGGGCTCGACACGGTTGCGGCACAAGCTGCCGCAAACAACGACGCACCCATGCCCAAACTTGAGCTGCTCTCCTCCACACATGGCTGCTGCTTTCCCTCCATGGAACATCTCACTCCTCCCTTCTTTGCCATTGCCGGCAACCCTGGAAACAAATTTCAACCAATTTAACCTAACAAACCCATTGTTTCTAGGTCTTTTTCTAGTTGAATTTCCAATAAATACAATAAAAGTAAGTTTATCGTGCACAACACTTACCAAGAACAGGAGAGGATGAAACCACCAATGAACCCTTGTGCACAACATTTGTGAGTGCAATTGATGAGGTTGGACTGCAAGCAGTTATGGTGGCCATACTTGTGATCTAATTAAGAATCGAAATAAATCTGGCACACAATTACCACTGCTAGAAGTTGTAGCCAACGGAGATCAGTTTATTGCATACACATTGGGATGTAATATACAAATGAATATCATTGTCCTTTCCACTGCACCACAAAGCATGGATAGATGGAAGAGCTTCTTATCCTCAATAAGCCAATCAATTTCCTCCACGTGTCACATCATCCCTAATTGGGCAATTTGGACCTGCCCGAACTAGGTGTCACATTAAACTTGTGGACCCCTTGCTTTCATCGTCGATTTCCTGCCTCAAAAAAATGATCATTGGCCATGAAAGTGGTCTATTTGAGTTAACCTCCAAACCAAACACCACCACAACCCCCCGTTTAGGGGTAAAAGCATTTCCCAACAGAATATTCTCAGAGCCTGGTTAATATCTAAAGAATTTAGATCAGTATACTTTTTTTAAAAAATGAGTAATTCTAGAAATGAATTATGTACACACAAAATAACCAGCACTAAACCACCCCAGGGGGCTTTTTCATCCCCGTTATTGCTAAAACTGACTCCTCAGCTCCTAGAAGACAATTTACGGCCCGAAAAATGAGAAATGAAGAAACAATGAGTTGAAATTTACAAGGAAAAAATTGACTCAATTCAATGTTCTAATGTGGGATTTAACTAGCTTTGGATATTGCAGTGTTGAAGGTAGGGATGTTCATTGTCAATATGTTTCCACCAATAAGCCTTGTACTCCTCGATCCCAATCTCCAACCATGGCTTCGAAAGTCCGTCATAATGTATGACTGCTGCCTGCTCGATATCACTCCGCCTGACACTGGAGTCATAACCCAACCCAAGGACATGCCATCTGCCGTTCAACGCCACTGTCTGCTTGTAGAAGGTGACCCAACCTATGGGCAAGCTACCAGCTTTCCACAATGGTCTCTTATTTCCCTGCACCAACCAATAAAACAAGTATTGGATATTAGATGAGTGCTTGGACCGAAGTTTATATATGCAACTATGACTCATGACAAGGATTGCTTTATAGACAATCCTTCCGATATTCTGCAAGCATCCATGCACCAATTACAGAGGGAAAATCCATCTAAACTTGTGACTTAAGCCTCAAAAGTACTTGGACATATATGAACAAAATACAGTATTGTACGTGAATATTCTTCAGGTACAATCAACCCAAAAATTACAACATAGAAACTACATAATGAGAATTGAAAGATCAAAGAAGCCAATATGACAAGAATAATGTATATACAAGAGTACTAATGGGAGGCTACTATGAGGTGCATTACATGAAAAGGTAACACCAATATGATCTCATTAATTGAGATTACTGGAGGCCTCATACTGGGTACTTTCCTAAGGTTTACATTATTTGCACAAAATATGCTACATAGTGGTAATTTATGATATATAATAAGAATATAATGGACCCAAAAAAGAAACACGTAGTACAAATCTTTGTGATCAACACTGTTTTCTGTAGCATAATACTCAATGAATAGTATAAGTTTTTTATCACGCTACATACACACACATATAAGAGTTGTGAAGAAGCACGAGAAAGGAATTTTTAAATGAAAAAGTAAAAAAGAAACAAAGTAGAAAATAGATCCTTCAAAGACAGAGAGCTCCACTTTTTTTATACAAAATTACAGAAATACAGAGGGAACTCAACTGAAGGCATAAAATTAAAGTGGGAACTCAACTGAAGGCATGAAATTATCCTTCTAAGGAGAACTATTGGATCTTTCCAATAAAAGGGATGTATGAGAGGAAGAGTTGAATGTTTTAAGATGTCAATAAATATAATCCAAGTGCAAATAAGCATGCAAGTAAGATAATGATGGTAACACATGAATTTCATACCAGTTGCAAATATTTGTGATACAGCCCAGTTAAATTGCGTCTCCTCCACTCTTTGAGATCAAATATATTCATCCCGAATGCCCAAGTGCATGCCTTGACATCAAACCTTTTTGCCACAAATGGGTCAGAGAAGTTGATAAATGTATCCATCCGACGGAATGAAGGTTCATCATCTTTCGGACAAGTCTCCACTGCTCCAACTACTTTCCCCATCATTTTGAGATTCCATAGTCCTGTTAGATCTCTTTGCACAACCACATCATGGTCAAGGAACAGAATCTTATTCAGCATAGGGAAAACATCAGGCAGATAGAAACGAAGGTGATTCAAAGCAGAAGTGTATCTCAGGTCACGGGAATTCTGCTTTTGCAATGTTGCACCATATTTGGAGGGCAACCATCCAAAAGTTTCTACACTCTGCACCTGCACTGTGGCTTTACCTGGAGGATTTAGTAAGAACCACATTGAGATTGCTGGGAGGTAGAGAGAATCAGTCACTACATGGAAGACAATTCTCTCTGGTTCCTGTGAATATTCAAGCACACAATTCACTTTTGATTCAATGTATCATTAAGTACACAGCAGTTATTTCTCTTTCTTGGTAAAAGTTAGTTATAGGTCCTAATTAATTGACCAATGAATGATTTCACTATCATTCTACTACTTTAGGGGTTATCTGTTCGATCATCAATATCTTTCAACAGCATTTTGGACTAAAGAGGCATGGAAGAGAACATTTGGCATGATAAGTTGAACAATATTGTGGATTATCTTACATACCCAAATATATAAAAATTTTCAGTCCCACTTTTATTTTATAGACATCACAACAATTCAAGTTGCTTCAAGAGCCATTGAAGTAAAGTTTTGAAAGACTGACAAACCATCAACATGGAAAGGCATATTCCTATCCAATACAAAACATCAAATTCATGTGAATTAGTTCACGAACAACAATGACATCTAGACAAGGACACAACGGTCCTTTCACAATTAAACAGGGGTTCAAATAAACAAAGTCTGGTCAAGACCCAAGTAGGGGGGACACGGACATGATAAAACACCAATACATTGGCAAGTCAAATTCTAGAAATATAGGACAAGGATACAGCATGGAGACAACTATAATAAATAATTTTTTATTTACATACTTTTTTTTTTTTTATTTACATACTTCTATTGAGTATGACTATTATAGAACTTTAAATAATTTTTAATTTATATAAGGAGATTTACTCCAACATAATTTAAAACATGATATAAATGCTACTATTTTACTACTTTGTCATTATAATTATATTTTTTTCTTGTATAAAAAAGTATCATTCTAGGTTTGACTTGTGACCATGTGTACAATGTCAACATTTCTTAAGGAAAAAGTTGGAGACTTGGAGAAGTCTTCATATTTTTTTCAAGATTGCCAAACATGGCTCCTCTAGATGTATTTGCGGTATATGAGATTTGTGTTAAGGACACCTGGTAAGTGTCGGTTAAATGCCCACAAATTGTCAGCGAACTGTCCCAAAGTGTTGGCTAAATATCCCAAATAACTAAATTTATTTTCAAATTATGGACACGTCCATGAAGTATCGGAATATGTAAATTGGGGTGCACAAATGATGGAGCCATTAAAAAAAAATAATAATAAAAAAATACTGTGATATAAACAATATAAATGCGTTTACAGGTTTCAAGTTCTTAAATAATCAGATAGTTAAGCAAGTGGGACCTTTACAACAGTTTGCGGAACAAACGTGCATTGCATACCATCCCAGAGGAATTTACTCTAGCCAAAACAAAACAAAACAAAAAAAGGAAGAAGAAGAAGAAGAAGACGAAGAAGTGGATATCTGTGCTACTATATTAATGTCAGTGACATTTTTTTATGAATATAATAG
>JAOTQH010158137.1:0-15126 GCA_025631255.1 Cornus kousa
CCCCAAGAATCACTCTGAAAATTCCTCGAAGCTAAGTGAGCCCGCAAGTCATTAATCAAAGGGGCAGCAGAGGCCTTGTCAAAAAAGAACTATAAATCTCGCCCAACACAAACCGTGAATCCCTCACGGGATAAATCAGGCAACCGAGGCAACTTGCAGCCCTGTCCATCCCCATGCCAGAATTCCTCATTCACCCTTGAAACCGCCTCAAAAACCGGAGAAAGCCTTTTAGAGGAGGAGGACAGCCCTCCCTTCTCCAACCTCGATACCCCAACAGAAGGGGGAGAACGAAGAAGAAAGCAAAGGCAAAGGGGTCAAACCAGACCGAGAGAAAGACTTACCCGGAGATGAATCCGGTTGCTTAGGCATCACCCATTTCTGCTTTTCTTTACGAGACCATTTCCTACGCAAAACCGGAAGAACCACCCTCTTTACCCTCTTTTTGGATCTGAACCGATGCCCCTGAACAGGGAGAGCAGCTCCACTACCATGACTGATGCCCCCAGAAAGAGACATAGAAGGCTGATGATCCGAGCAAGCCTCTAATGATGAAAGAGCATCAAACCTGTTTTTAATTTGCAACCCAGAACAAACAGGAACCGCATCCGGCCCACCCACCAATCCATTGTCCGATCCATCCAACTTACCGTTTTGCATGCCTGAAGAAAAAACCCAGGAACATCCCTTCTCGGGGCCAACACTAGGCCCAATCAAGACAGGGTCAGCAACACTAGAAGAAATAGGCCCCAGCACCGGCCCACCCACAAGCCCATCAGCACAAGGAGCCTGCTTAGCCTTGACGATCCATTTTTTTGAAAAAGAAGTGGATACAGTTGTATCCCACTTCCAACGGCCGAACCTTGGATGCCAACCACGTGTCCTAGGTCTATCCCTTCCCCATTCATGCGTTACAGGCACGTGAAGTCCACGTTGGTGTCTTCTCTGATCATCAGACTGAACAGCCGGCAAAAGGCCATGGCCTCTGAACTCACCGAACCTTGGGAACGTCGTATTGCCTGCAAGACGACACGGCACCGAAACAGATGAAACACCATCTCTCCTTTTCTGAGAAAAAATCCTTCTGAAACATTCAGAATTCCTATCCCAAAGCGAATCACGCCACCGCTTCCATTTCTGGAACTCGATCATCCCCTGCTTCCCTAACGCCTCCCATCTCAACCAATCAGCCTCTTTTAACAGGTGCGAACCATCTCCACCTTCCAAACTGTCCGTCGTCGGGACAAGCACAGGATGCTTCTACTCCTAAATGGCCACTTTATAGCAGAACTTATCATCATGGATGAAGACGAACGGAGGGCAAACACAACCGGTCGAGACTGTGATGCGAACCTTCTCCGCGTCAATGGATTCATCGGCTTCCACCCAAATAAAGCCACCACAGAGATCCCTAACTGTCACAAACAGAGAATGATTCCAAAGGTGGAGAGGGAGTCCGTACAGCGTGACTCTTTTCAACCCCTCTTCCTTCAGCACACTGGTGCAGCTCACTCTAAAATTCCAAGCATCCACTCGAAGAGTGGCCTTTCCCCAATCCCGTCTCCCCTCTTTAAGAACCCTAGCTGCCTCCGCCGGAGAAGGAAGACGAAAAAGAATCAAAGAATCCGGCAGATACGACACCATCACACCCGAAGCGACCTTCCAAGCACGCGTCGCCCAACCAGCGATCTGATTCCTATCACCCACCTCCTTATCGAATTCACCCACCAAACACGAACGAAGATCCTCTTTTCTCCTTCTAACCGAATCATCATCCAGAAAAATGGAAGTCCCTCTATATGTAGAAGCAGATCTTGTAAACCCTCCTTGAAAAAGGCGAGGCAAACGAGCAACCTCCAAGAACGAACGCATGCTACGACAAACCCCAAACCACGAAAACTTTATTGACACAGGAGGTTTGATGGACAATCCTGTTATCAGCAAAAAAAAGGCAAGACCACCATACATAAACTTTCCTCCATTATTAGATTGAAGGATTTTGAGGGGATAACTAAACTGAGTACATATCATCTTATGAAAGGTTTTAAAAATGGAATGAACTTCATCTTTGGTTTTCATAAGATAAAGCCAAGTATATCAACTAAAGTTATCAACAAACACAACAAAGTAACGAAAACCAAGTAACGAAATAGTAGATTCAGGACCCCACACATCAGAATGAACAAGCTACAGAGTTGTACTTTTATTAATATTAGTAGGATAAGAAATACGACATTGTTTGGCAAAAACGCATATTTCACAATTTAACTCAAAAGATTCAACAAAAGCAAACTGGGGAAGCACATGCTGCAAAACAGGAAGAGGTAAATGACCTAGTCTATTATGTCATCGCATTAACAGATCTTTATTGACATTACTATACCTAACACTAGATTGATTTGAAACATAATAAGAAGTTAGCCTCACGTTCAGCAAATACAAGCCATTGTCCTTACGTCCACTTCCAATCGTCTTCCCCCTGTCTAAGTCCTGAAACACATAGTAAGATGGAAAAAAGGTTACACTACAATTCAAGCCTTTTGTAACGGGACTGACAGAAAGGAGGTTATTAGTAAACTTCGGGACAAAAAGAATAAAGGATAAGGTAAGATAAGGAGAGGTGTAAACAGTGCCCTTCCCCGCAATGGAGGTGAAGGTGCCATCAGCCACTTTAACCTTATCTTTATAACATAAACTGTATAAAGAAAAATAAGATGCCATACTAGTCATGTGATCAGTGGCTCCTGAATCAATGATCCAGATAATGTGGAAACCTGATGTGCCGAATGAGAGGTACCCGTCTGAGCAAAGCTAGTAGATGTCGAAGAGCATTAAGTTTAGTCCCAGAAAAAGAACTCAGTGGCCTTGAGGAGGCATGACCAATAGAAGTAATCTCATGCTTTGCAGTATATGCCGTAGATAACCCTCTAAATGGACCAGGCCTTGGCCTAGCATTCGCATGAGCAAACTGGAGTAGGGCGACCGCGCAGATTCCAACATGTTTCCCTAGTGTGGCGCATATGCCCACAATGATCATACCTCAACTTGCTCTTGTCATCCTGTTTCACTCCTTTTGGAGGATTGGGTTTGTTCCATTGTTGTATGGCAAGAGCAGACCTCGCAGACAATGGTACTTCTGGCTTAGGTTTAGTTTATACAGGTACAGACATAGCCTTCATTCTACTCTCCTCGGCCTGAATATACGAAAACACATCTCTAACAAAAGTAGGGGCTGGATACCTGCCTAACATTTGTACCCTAGCATTCTCGTATCTGGGATGTAGGCCACTTAAGAGAACTCATAGATTCGATTCCTTTATACCATAGCACAGAATGATTTAAGATCAGTTTCACACACAAGTATGTAGTCTTGGTATTAATCTAACTCTTCCCATTTACTATATAGAGTGTGGTAATATTTAGCAAGAGTTTGGTTTTCCTGCTTGAATCTTGAAATCTATTGTTAAAGTTCATACAGTTTTGCAAAATTACTAACCTAGGAATGTCTCTTCCACAACCTTCTATAGCTCTTTAGCTGTTTTCACAAACAAAAACCCTTTGCTGATCTGTGGTTGCATTGACTGCAACAACCACGCCATAAGTAGTGCATTATTTGCACTCCACTCTTTGAATTTAGGATACCCTTGGAGGGATACGTGACAGTCCCTTCGATATGGTCGATCATCATACGATCAATGATATGCATACGAGCAGATTGAGTCTACTCCATATAGTCTGTCTCATCCAGCCTAACAGTCGTAATACAAAAGCCTGGATGGTGATCATTACTACCTCCCAACACCAGGGTCAAACTAGGAGAAGACCCAACTTTTTTTGAAATCACCTCTGAGCTAGACATTTTATCAAACAGTTTTTGGGTATACAATCCTCAAAAACAAAAATAGCAAAAAAATACACAGAGAACCACCTCTCTAACACAAAAATTGCAACTAGAAAGATGGTAGTCTTCTCAGATACAAACCCTAGAAAACAACGAAGTAGACCATACTAGAATCGCGAATGATGAAGAAAAAGCCGTTGTTGTAGAACCACGCGAATACAAAAAAAACACCGATCGAGATTACAATCGATCAAAAACAGGTACGTGTGGATGTGATTAACACTACCTTGCAAACAAATCCCATCTTGGAATCTCTTCAAAACCCTTCACACCCACTAAGGTTTACACAAACTTGCCTTAAGGTTTCAACTACACACCTAGAGCTTTACAAACCAGGCTCTAATACTATGTTGACTTTAAGAGATAATCAAATCAAGAGTAAAGTATAAGAAGAAGAAAAAGAGAAGAAAGAGGAGAGAAAAAGAGAGAGAGATGGGGAAAGAGAGAAAGAATGAAAGAATAATTTCATTCTTCCACCACATTCTATTTATATTAAAAAGCTTCAAAAATTACATATAAGCACCCAACATTATATAAGTGATAACAAATAAGCCCCTGACAGCAACGTCTTGGCTATCTGGATCATTGTATTGAGTTTGGTTGCAAGATTCAAGGTGTTGCATAGTTTTTTAGTAAATCTGGACTAACGCTGGGTGTTTTTCTTCAGCATTGTTCATAGGGGTTTTGCTACTGTTCATGTGAAGCTTCATCTTATTTGATGTGTTTTAATTAGGAGAGACTTTAAGTTGTTGATTCTTGGATTATGTATTGAATCTGGAACAATTTATGTGGCTCTAAGGGTTAGTCAAACAGGTCTTTTGTGGTTCCGAAATCGAATCTACGCTGATTGTTTTTCTTTGCTTCTAAGATTTTTCTTTGGAATTGCAATTCAGTTTCGCTGTTGGCTTTTGATTTGAGTCTGGACTAGTAATTTCAATCCAGTTCTGCTAAGGCATTAGGTTTTAAATCCGGTTCACAATTTTTCACGACGTACTGGGCCTATAATTATCGCAATTTGCACTTGGACCTGCAATTTTTTGACTTTGGAATTCTAGTTTATCCCCATGTTTTTGTCCAAATTTTGTTTATGGCTGACGATAAACCAAAATCTTATTTTCAGACTGGTTCTCGTGGTTCCCATGGTGGTGGCCATCCTATTGGACAACATTATAGGAAGTGTAAACCACTACAACTTTGTGTTTCAGGAAAATGTAGCTTTTTATTTTGGTTGTCGTGATGCACTCATTACTCAGCAAGCTTATTCATAATTTGCAAACTTTTTTTTCCATCCACCCCCACTGTTTCCACTGCTACCTTGGTTAATATAGGTAATATTGTTTATGTGGCTAAACTTCTCCGTCCTGGGACATTGACTCTGGAACTAGCTCACATATGTCGGGTACATCATCTTTTTTCTTTGATTTAAATCATATTAATCATCACATTGTTTTAGCTCGTGGTTCTTCTCGACCTGTTCGTGGAAAAGGTGTCCTTCACCCTTCCTATTCGTTATCACTATCTTCCGGTCTCTATGTTCCTAATTTTCCTTTTAATTTGCTTTCTGTAAGTCAATTGAATAAAATGTTAAACTGTTCCATAACTTTTTCTCCCACTTTACGTGTCTTTCAAGACCTTAGGACAAATAAGGTGATTGGTTCGTGACATTAGAAAAACGGGTTGTATTATTATGATAAACCTAGGCATGTCTTGTCATCAGCTTTGACAGCTACAGTCTCTCCTTTTCACTGGCACTTTCATTTGGGTCATCCATCCTTAGGCAAGTTACAATTAGCTATTCCTACGTTGAGTTGTACCTCTGTTCTAGAGTGTGAAGCTTGTTTTTTGGGTAAGCATCATTGTAGTTCTTTCCCGAGTTGTAGTCAAAGATGCCAGGTTGAGTCCTTTGATTTAGTCCACACGGACATCTGGGGTCCTTATAGAATCGCTAGTTTGAACGGATTCATTTATTTTGTTATCTTCGTTGATGATTATTGTCGAATGACATGGTTGTTTTTTATGAAAGAGAGATTTGAGTTACCTCGTATTGTTGCTAAATTTTACAATGAAATTCTTACTCAGTTTGGTAAGCTCATTAAAAATTTATGATCTGATAATGCCTTAAGAGTATACACAGTCTATCATGAATTCCTTTCGTGTTGATCGTGGTATCATCCATTAGACTAGTTGTGCTCACACTTCTCAACAGGATGGTGTTGCTTAGCGAAAGTATCGCCATCTGTTGGATGTTTCTCGTACTTTTTATTCAATATGCAAGTGCGAAAATATTTTTGGGCTAATGCGGTTGTTACGGCTTGTTAGCTCATTATCCGTATGCCCTCTACTGATGTGAATAACCAAACTCCTTTTTCTCTTTTATACCCTAGTGTCTCACCTTTTCAACTCACTCCTCGTGTCTATGGTTGTGTAGCCTTTGTTCATATCTTGGATCCTCGTCGAGACAAACTCTCCCCCGTGCTTGTAAATGTGTTTTTCTTGGATATTCTCATACTCAAGATGGGTATTGTTGTTATAGTCTCGAGTCTCGACGATACTTTGTGAGTGTCGATGTTACTTTTTTTTTTGAGTCCCATGCTTTCTTTTCATCATCTGGTGAGCGTTTGTTACTAGATTTCATATCTGCTCTTGAGGGGGAGCCTTCCTTACCTTCTCCTATCCTTACAATGCCATTGGATCCACCTTATGTTCTCCTTTGTAGGTTTATCAGCGATCTCAATCTCGTCCCATTGTTTCTTATACTCGGGACACGACATCTTCTAAACCAGAGGTTCTTTTTCCTCCATCTTCCACTTTTTCTACTGATGATTTACCACTTGTGTCATCTACTCAACCAGAGGTTTTTGTTCCTCTATCTTCCACTTCTACCATGGATGATTTACCACTTGCGTTACATCGAGGTTATCGTACTTGTACTAAACATCCCATTGCTAATTTTGCGTCCTATGATCGTGTTTCCTCATCCTTGCAGTCTTTTGCTGTTACATTGCCCTCTATCTTTATTCCCTCGTCTTTATCTATGTCTGGATGGAAACATGCTATGGATGAGGAAATGAGTGCTCTTCATAAGAATCAGACTTGTGAGCTTACTGTTCTTCCTTCTGGGAAACGAGCTTTTGGTTGTCATTGGGTTTTCACTGTTAAATATCCTTCTGATAGTTCTATTGAGCATCTTAAGGCGCGTTTGGTTGCCAAAGGGTATACACAGACTTATGGAGTTGATTATTTAGAGACTTGTCCTCTTGTAGCCTGTCTTAATTCTATACGGGTTCTTCTTTCTATGGCAGTTCGTTGTTCTTGGCCTTTATATCAGCTTGATATAAAAAATGCTTTTATTTATGTTGTTCTGGTAGTGAACACCTAGTTTGTCGATTGCGAAAGGCTCTTTATTGTCTAAAGCAAAACCCTCGTGTCTGGTTTGATTGATTCAGTGTTGTGATGATTGAGTTTGGTTTCCGGCGCTTTACTTTAGATCGTTTTGCATTTGTTCGCCGTACTTCTACTGGTACCATTGTCTTAATTGTCTATGTTGACGATATTATCATCCCTAGGAGTGATTCATTAGGTATTGCAGAATTGAAATGACATTTAGGTCAATAATTTTATACTTAGGACTTGGGTACTCTTCGCTATTTTCTTGGGATTGAAGTTGCTCGTTCTTGTCAAGGCAGCTCACTGTCTCAACGAAAATATGTTCTTGTTCTTCTGTCTGAGACCGGCCTTTTAGGTGCTTGACCTGTTGATACTCTTATGGACTCTATAGTCAAACTTGATGGTGAACAGGGAGAGTTGTTTGCCGATGCTGGACAATATCGATGCCTGGTTGGAAAATTGATTTATCTTACTGCTACTCATCCCGACGTTACTTGTGTTGTTGGTGTGGTTAGTCAATACATGCATGCTCCTCGTTGACCTCACTTTGAGGCCGTTTTTCATATTCTGCGTTATCTGAAGGGTGCACCTGGATATGGCTTGTTGTATAAACCCTCTTCCTCGTTATTTGTGATAGGGTTTAGTGATGCTGATTGGGTAAGCAGTTGCTCTGATAGGCGATCTACATCTGGTTATTGCACTTTTGTTGGTGGTAATCTTGTTACTTGGCACAGTTAAAAGCAGTCTGTCGTTGCTCTTTCTAGTGCTGAAGCTGAGTACCGTGCTATGGCTGACACTGCCTCTGAGATGTTGTGGGTTCACTCACTTCTTCAGGAGATGGGTCATGGGTATTGATGTTCCTACTCATATGTCGATGCTTTGTGACAATCTGGCTGCTATCTTAATTGCTAGCAATCCTTACGAAACCGTCAGCTCGGGGTGCTTTTCAACAATTATGTTTCAAGTTGGGTGTGTAGAACCTAATACACACCAGATTTATCCTTTATTCTTCTCTTCTCCTCCTTCTCTGCTCTAACCCTAAAACACACTATTATTCATTTTAACTAAGCTATTTATTCATCTTGCGTATAAATAATCGATTTAAGATCCGTGGTGGCTAGTTGAAAGGTAGGTCCTGTGTTGACTACTTTATGGTAGAAGAGAAAGCCATAGGCATTAGATGATGGCTAGTGAGAAGCACCTCAGGATAATCAGTACGATTCTTGCTGCAGGTTATCATGGAATGAGTGGAGGTTTACCGGAGAAAGATCCTTTCACCTTTAATACTTCATTATCTGTGCCATCAACCACTTGTATCTTGTCACATAAGTAAAAGTGCTTTATTTTAGTAGGTCCTATCACTACGTGTCAGTATCTAATCAGTTGGTGATACCACATCACTAATACAACCGGTGAAATTAAGTTTTTCTCGGTTTACATTGGTAGTGAAATAGGTGGAGGGTTGTTTATTAAACTTATTTTAGGTAAATAATCAACAAGCCAAGATCTTCTGTAGTACAACACGCGTGTTGTACTATAGAGGATCCCATCTCATATTGAACATGGTCAAAGTGGGGTGTGGATGAGAGTGAAGATGATGAATAGATGGAGAGGAAGAGGACTTAGTGGAAAGTAATTGTAGAGATAGGAGAGATTTAATAAATAAAGGTAAATTTACAATTGATAGAGAAGCAATAGAAAATGAGGAATTATCTCCATTAGAATTAATGGGAAAAGTTTCTCCATTGAGACAATATGATGAAAAAGAAGATTTTTCCAACTGTAAGATCAAGACAAAGATAACTGTGAGCAGAGTTAGCAGCATTCCCATTCAACCTAGCAGTTGTCAGTCTAAATGCTCCAAACCATTGATGTAAACACACTTTCTGAGTAACTTGGATCTCAATGAAGCACAAGAAATAGCAGCAAACCAGTCCATCAAATCCAAGAAAGAAGGAAGGTCTAAAAGAAAGGCCAACCACATACCATGACCAGAGTTCCAAGAGTCATCCCCTTTGAAATAGTTATGATACACTGAAGAAAAATCAATCCCCTTTTACGCAATTGCAAAAAGTAGGAATAGCATTATGCAACACAAAAACTACAATGAAAGAGAACTAGGGTCTGCTCCATTCCAAACTACTTGAAACCAGTGAACTTATTGCTTGAGGCTTTGCATTTAATTTTAAACAGATTTTAAGTTGAATCTGCCATGCTTCCTGAGGATAGAATATATGCAATCACAGTAGAAGACAAAGGATGGCACCAAGTATTATCAAGAATGATGGTTTGAAGAAAGAGTGCTTAGGCAAACCAGAGTGAAGCCTGACTTATGAGCAAATCTATGTACCAAATTTATACCATCAGGCCAGGATCCAGGAAAAACTGAAAGCAATCACCCCTACCAATCTGAAAATGGATATGAGATAACTAAAAGTCCCTCACAGCAAGTAGACTCCTCCAGATGATAAAATCTGTTGATGTGGCCTTGTAATTCCAAAATAAACCTCCCATCATACTTGTATCTAAATCAAGCTACCCAAAGAGCCAATTTACCCTGTGTTAGAATGTTTTATATATATATATATATATGTTGGATCATTATGTAATTACATATAGTTGGTAGGGCCCTTGTGTTATTAAGTAAGTCGTGTATCCTTTATATAAGCCTACATAGGCTTATTAGGGTTTGTGTGAAATATACAAGAAACCTCTCTCTCTCTCATGATTTTGAACACCCTGCAAAATAGTTCAAAGTAAGTACATTTAAAAGCTAAATTGACATCAGAGATCCTTCTAAGACCAAATTATCCTTCTGCTTTAGGCAAAAATTACATTGGATTAAAAAAAATCACTTACTGAAAAAGAAAATACATTGGACCATTTAAGATGATGTAGTTTTTTCCTTACATGTAGACCTCTGAGTAAAATTCCCCAATCTTAGAATCAATCAAATTCATTACTTTAGAGGGAATATTATAAACTGAAGACCAGTAATACCCATAGGAAAAGTGAATAGTTCATATCAACTCAACTCTACCGACTAAAGAGAGATGAAGGCCATTTCAAGCTGAAAGTTCACCTTAAAACAGTCCCGCTTCTTTTGATAGAGTGAAGAATCAACGGAGGAGCAAGATAAGTCACAAGGACAGATCCATTCTTGAACTTCAAAATGCTCAAAACAGTTTTGCTTCTTCTAACTGATTTTGAAAAGAAAATTTGACTCCTCGAATTTGATCTTCAAACCAGTAGTGACTTGGAATGATTGAAAAGATCCAAAAGAGTTTTAGCATTAGATACACGAGCCCGTAAATAGACAACTAGATTATCTGCAAAATAGAAATGAGAGAGTTTCTGAACCACTTTAGTGGCTTCTTTACTCAGCTGCAGCTCACCTTTACTGATCTTCCCCTCCATTAACTGACAAAAGTACTGTGTCACTAAACAAAAGAGACTTATGTTTCAAACAAGCAAAGCACTAACAGCTGAAGATATGTATGGATGAAACATCAGGTGGAATATGAACTCTGAACTAGGATTTCATGAGGTAATTTCCCCAGGAAAAATGCTTCAAAGTAATAGGTTTTTGGCAATCAAGATTGAAAGAGCAAGGATATTCCCAATTTGTAATTTGTCATAGTTGGTGTTTGTGTTTTGCCATGCCATTAGTTTTGAAGGCACCTGAGCCCCAAGGGTATTTATGGTTTGTTAGCTAGGTGTCTGATACATCAGAGTACATAGGGTTGAATACAGAGGTAGAGGGAGGTTAAATAGGTCTTATAGATACTTCTTTTTTTGTGAATGTGAGGTAATTACTCTCCTTGTTGATAAATGCACTTCTTTTTTTACTTTTCTTAAATTAAATATATATATATATATATCCCTATTACTTGACACACTTATTATGAGTTTAGGACACTAATGTCATTTTATATTAAGGCGCCATTTGTTTCGACGTAAAAAATCTTCCTTAGAAAATATTTTCTATGTAAAAAATTTTCAGGTAATATATATATATATATATATATATATATATTATTTTTCAGTGTTTGGCAAAGGTTCCAAAAAAATATTTCCTTAATTATTTTTGTTACATTTTTAATAGAATATTTTACTTGAATTTTGGACAATCAAACACCAAAATATATAAATATATTTTCTAAAAAATATTTTACATCCAAACAAATGGAGCCTAAAAGTTGATTGCTTTTGTCAATAAAGGTAGTGGGAAAATCATCTCCTTTGTGAATATTTAACTTTTTCAGTTATGCTCATTCCTCCTCCATTTTTTTTAAAGTAATGCTTTACTGAATACATCAATTATGTTGTAATATGCAGAAAGCCCATGTGTGAATAATCATGATGCAAAGCTTCCATACTCCATCTTGACTGTAAAGCCTGGTGACTTGATCCACCTGGTTAGGCGTGGAGCATCGGCACCTGCATCTGCCCCGGCATCCCTCGAAGTTAAAGACGTTGTTCATCCACCACTGCCTCCCGTTTCCAATGTCTCTGCTGCATCTTCTTCTTCTTCTTCTTCTCCTTCTCCTTCTTCTTCTTCTTCTTCTTCTTCTTCTAATGCACCTGCTCCAGCCCCTCAACAAAGTGGTGGCATGGCAAATGTAGCAAATGTGGGTATTGGTCTTGTAGCAATTGTGGTCCTTAGTTTGCTTTCTATGGGATGCTAAACATTTAATGGTTTGGTTGTGTGAAAATCTATGTTAATCTTTTTGTATTTTACCGCTAATACTGTACTTTGTCTTTAACATCCATGAGTTTGTATAATAGTAAATCTTGAGTAATCAGCTCATAGAAGAGTGCTAATATATAAATCAATCATTTTAGTCACGACAACTGCATAATCAAGACAATATAAGCGGAAGTGATTCATGAAATTTATCTTACTTAACAGATCTAGAGGGGTGAATAGGTCTAGTTTTATCTTGTGACATTTACTTAGTTTAGTTTTTAGTAATTTAAACCACAGTTAACCAACAGAGTCAGAGCTAAATAAAGAGCAAAACTAAAAAATTATAGTGCAACAGACAAGGCCTCTACAAGCGAATTTTTTTGAAGCTTGACTGGGTCATTGTTAATAAAGAGTGGCTTAGTATATTTACTGGATCCAAGGTGGGGTATTCCACTTGTAAATCCTCTGATCATTTATGGTCTTGTAGTTAATATATCCAGGGTTTTTGCGAGTGGACCAAAGCCTTTCAAAATGCTTAAATTATGGTGTGTGCAAGGTTGTGTGACTGATATTGTTAAACAAGCATGGGTTGGTGAAGTCTGAGGGTCTTCTCTTCACAGATTGCTTAACAAATTGAGGAATGTGAAGAAGGATATAAAAGATTGGAATAAAAATTGCTATTGGGATGTGGGGGACAGATTATCACAGACAAAACAGCAGTTAGAAGACATTCAATTGAACCTCTTATAGGATTCTTCAAGGGAGATCTATGATTTGGAACAAAAAGCTAGAGATGATTATCATGCTGCCCTCACTGATCAAGAAATTCCATTAGCTCAAGAGTCTAGAATTTTGTGGCCGAGTGACAATGACGATGCTCATCTTATTTTTATCATAAGGTCAAGCAACACAGGACCTTTAATGCTATCACTTGTCTTGAACAAGATAACGGTCAGACTACCTCTGATATGAATGAGATTAAAGCATGTTTTGTTCAGCACTTCCAAAATCTGTTTTACAAGAAGAACACAGGTCAGTTCTGTGTTAATCCAAGCAAGGTTTTGGCTCAAGAGGATGTTTTGATTCTTGATAGAGAGGTCACTTCCGAGGAAATTAAAGTTGTGGAAATGAATTTTAATCATGATAAAGCCCCTGGACCAGATGGTTTTCCAGCTAGATTCTATTAGACATATTGGGATGTTGTTGATAAGGATGTGGTAGCAGTTGTACAGTTTTCTTCTCTATTAGCAAATTACCTGTGGGGGTGAGTAGCTGTTTTCTTACCCTATTCCCTAGAAAGATAACTCCTCTAAGGTTGGTGAAGATAGACCCATTGCACTCTGCAACTTAATTTAAAAGATTATCACCAAAATTTTGGCGAGTAGACTTGCTCAAGTTCTTCCTGATGTGTTGGGGTTGGAGTCAATGGCAGAGCCATGAATGGGCTAGGCTATAGCCCAGGTCCAATTAAAAAAAAAAAAAAAATTAGTACTACTAAGCCTATGTGCTACTCTTCAGCCCATCCATAATAAAACATCCAACCCAACCCAATCCAAACACATTGTTGCAAACCCAAACACATTTTCCTCAAATTGTACGGCAAAGCTCAACTTGGTATCAAATAACATAGATACTTAAACTCTACTCTTTTGAACACAATTTTAAAGTGAAAAAGTAGCTCTGTATGTTTCTAATCCAAATCGTTCTCTGCATGAATATATATATATATATTTTTTCCAGTAAATTATCTGTTTGAAATTTTTCTTTAGCCCCCATACTTCCAAATCGTTCTCTGCTTGAATATATATATATTTTTTCCATTAAATTATTTGTTTGAAATTTTTCTTTAGCCCCCATACTTTCAAATCCTGGCTCTGCCCCTAGTTGGAGTAGTGTGCTTTTATAAAAGGTAGGAAGATACAAGATGCATTAATCATGGCTACTGAATTCCTTAAAGATTTTGGCAGCAAACTTCATCCCTCAATGGCCATGAAGATTGATCTCATGAAGGCATACGACTTAGTTTCCTGGGAATTTCTTGTCTTTATTTTGCAAAAGCATCGCTTCAATGAGGTCTGTATTAGATGAATCAATGCTATTCTTCATTCAACTAGGTATTCAGTGTCGATAAATGGTTCCCAGGGTTTTTTCAACCAAGAAGAGGGCTTTGACAGGGATGTCCCTTATCCCCACTGTTATTCACACTTGTTACAGAGCATCTGTCTCAACTTCTTCAAGCTGAGGTGTAGAACGGAAGGCTTAAGGTCTCACACACAGTCTGGAAAGACAATTCACAGTTGTGTCACATGTTTTTTGCTAGTGATATGTTAGTCACTTGCACAGCTTCTATCTCCAATGCCAAAGCTCTTAACAAGTTGTTTCAGAATTTTGAAGAATCCACTGGCATGAAAGTAAGTCAACAGAAGAGCTGTGTGGTGTTCTCCAGGGCAGTTAGAAGGAAAACAAATATTTTGCAGGTTCTTCAATGCAAAGAAAAACAACTACCCCTCACTTACTTAGGCCAGCCTTTATGTGCAATACAGGCCTAAAGAAGAATAATTGCGGAGTCTTAATTGACAAGGTAAATCAGAAGATTATAGGCTGGAGTACTAAACTTCTTTTTGTTGCAGGGAAGGTTGAACTTCGAAGGACTGTAATCACACCTCTGGTCTTTAATTGGTGTAGTATTTATACTAAACGTTGTAAGACATGGACTTTTGATCTTAACCATATTTTTGGGACTGTAATTATGATATTTGGATTAAATGGTATGTGGTTGTTCCATCATGAGATAAACCATGTTGAGGCATAGGGATGGCAACGGGGGCGGGTTTGGGCGGGTGTACCCTCCCTCGCCCCCATAACCGTTTAAAAATCCCTCCCCCATCCCTGCCCAAAACCGCAAAAACGGGAGTACTTTCCACCCCATCCCCGTAACCGTTTAACATTTTTACCCCGCGGGTACCCGCCCTGCCCCGTTTAAGACCATAATTTATTTATTGTTGAAATAGATTTGCTTTTTTATTTTTTTCTCCTCATCTTTAATTCTTCACCATTGCAAATTTCATTTGAATCAATTCATTTTTACTTTAATATTGTTATATAGGGTGCTTAATATATAGTGGGAAATATATATACTAATGAAATATAT
>JAOTQH010158573.1:307-15121 GCA_025631255.1 Cornus kousa
GGCGACTGTTCCTTGTGCATGATGATATATATCTGTTTTATTCCATATACTTGATACTCTGATATGTGTTGTAGAGTGTGATTATTTTGCCAGGTATTACAGACCAAGTTTAAGGATAATATGCATGTTTTACCCCCTGAGCTGTAATTGCGTATTTTTTGCTAGTTTACATATTTGGTAATATATTTCTATCTTTACATCTGTTTTCACATATTGAAGACAATGTGCACATTAAGTTTGGGGGTAAGGCAGATATTTTAAATTTTTGCGGATGATATATTATGCACAAGGGAATGAAAAATGAAATTAAACTGTTTAGGCATGAAGTTGAGTCTGTTGATTGTTATGATGTTCGTATGCAATGTGATAATGGTTTTAGATGACTTGTATGCCAAGTTCATGTTGAAACGGATTTTTTGAAATTTTTTGAAATCAGTTGGTGGCCTATGGTCCACTTTTGCACATATTCACACTTGCATGAATTCTGTGAGGTATAAACTTGAAGTCTTGTTCTATTTTGTGTTAAACTGGGATGAGAAGGTGAATTTGATAATTTTGAGAACCAATGTATAAAAAAATAAAAAATAAATAAAAAGGAAGAAAAGTTTTGTAAAAAGAGAAAAATGGTATGTTGCAATAAAGATGAAAAGAGCTGTTTCACCAATGTGTGTGAGAGAGAGGAAAAAAAAAAAAAGAGGAGGAGGAGAAACAAAGGGCCAAGTTTTGGTCTGTACCTAGATTGCTTGAGTAGTTGAGTTCTTAGAGGTGTGTTCTGCCACCTAATGCCCTAAAACCATCTGGTTTGGGAGTCATTTGTGAGTCGTACACAATGAAATATTTAGAAAGTTTTGATTATTGAAAAGGAAAATAACAACACCTTAGGACATCGTTTCCCACTTAGGATACAAAAACCTATAAGGTATATTTTCCAGAATTACCAAAAACAGGAAATCCAAGTTCAAATTGGAATCTGTCAAGTGGGAAACGGTCCCTGAATTTATGAACCAGTTCAAAAAACTGAGATTCGAGAGAATTTCATTATGTCCTTTGGGAACCGGTACCAAAATCCTCCTACCGGTTCCATTGCTGTTTCAGTTTACGGAAACCTAGTCCTGATCAGTTTTGGATTTCTAAGTTGGTTTAGAAGTTTACCAAAAGTCCTATACACGAAATTTCCTTTATTTTCAAAAGGAATAGGACTTCGAAAACTCTATATAAACCCTGATACACATCTAGGTTTATTCATAGCTTTAACATTACAAATTCATTATTCGTAAAAGCCTTAGAAAGATAATTCTTGCAGAAAATCCAAGAGATTTCTCTGTTATCTTTCTGGAACCCATATACATAAACACATAGTGAGTTTAGAGTTGTGATGTTAAAAATCCTGATCGTGAAACGATGTCCAACCGAAAAACCATAAACTGAATTTCACACTGAATTTCACGTTTTAATTCAGTTTATTGTTATTCATTTTAATTGGATCATCAAACTGTTCTTTATTGATCAAATACTCAAAAAATCCACAGAAAAACCATAAACTGAATTCCAACCGAAAGCTTACAACTCGAGAATGATGAATAACCCACAAGCTTTGGCATGCTAATTATATTTCATTCTTGTACATAGAAGGTGAATATAACTGGCCCATTAGGATTAAATGGGGTTAACAGATTCCTCCAAGGATAAGGGCTGTAAGGAATGTATTTTGATACCATAAATTCTACGGTCGGAGATCCCATCCCACGTGGTTGACTCTGATTTATCCAATCTGTAAGGGTAGGAAGTATCATTTTCTTTGTATGCAATACCAATGTAGTTCCCACATTTGCGACAAAGCAGCTTGGTTCTTCGTCGAAACACACCCCACGAGCGCTTGGAGATGAAATAAGGCATGCACTGAAGTTCAGAAATCTGTGTAAATCTGCTCTCATCAATGGAAAAGAACGAAATGATACCCTTCTTCAAAGATTTCCCATATTTAGATCCAATGAATGAGGTGTCACGATTACAGGAATTCAGGTTTAATTCATACCCGCAGGACCCACAACTGCAACATAAATAAGTTGTTATTATAGTCCTTGTATATCTCCACCAACATCCCTTCATTGTTGATTTCTTCTAAGCAAACAAAATATCAAGTTGTACTACTATCAGTAGAAGCCCTGGGAACTAAATTTCACCAAATTGTAAAAGAAATATGGCTAACTCAATGACATAGCATAGCATGCTTATTGTACAGAGGACTTACTCAATAATCCAAGGTTAAGTTACATTCTAGTATATTTTTTATAGCACTAAAAATACCAATGTGGCATATGCAAAACTTCCACCAAGCATGGTTAAGTGCATTACTAAGAAGGTCAGATCAGCAAAATGATCTTGCAATCATCCATTTCTTAACCATTTATTTAAGTTTAAACAAAATACTGCTACTTTAAGATTGAAAATGACTGATTATTTGAGTTGAAAATTTTTTAATATCTTATAAAGCAAGTAAGCATTGACGAGTTTAAAGGAAATAATTTTCAATAGGAGTTCTACTAATAAGTTTGGTTTTTATTTTTAAAATTTTCATTTCAACACCCCCAAAAAGCAAACATTTCTGGCCTCTACATAGGGTGACTCTCTTTTAAAAAAAAAATTATGACTCAATCACAGGCCAGCACGCTACATATTTTGTAGATGAATTTTCTCTCAATGTTCAATTATTTTTCTTCTACATTCAATTTTATGGCCGCCACCTTCTGTTCCTCTTCCGTTTCTCCTCCTCCTTTCAAAATCTTGATACCCTTTGTTTCTCCATTATCAAATTTTCTAACATACACAAGTTATATAGTTAGATATATATATATATATATATATATGTATGTATGGTTGGTTGGTAACCGAGAACCACTACCCTCTCCTCCCTCCAATTATTTTACCCTCCATGCATGTCTATAATTTATTGCAATGGAATCCATGTCCATTAATGTCTTGAATTTGGATTTCATCTCCTCTAATTTGTCTCTCTGGTTTTCATTATTAGTCAAGCTAATGTTTATTGAATGGTAGGCAACGTTTTGATTGATCAATTCATTAAAAGTGGAGGTTTTTGCACAGAGATGTTGCAAAAATTCAGAGGACAGTTCTAAAGAGATAAAAATGGTCATCAAAACGGGGCCGGCTCTATACAAGTGAAGGCCTAGGCAGAAATTTTAAATGAGGCATCCAACACCACAACTTCCGTTATCACCTTTACCACAACCCTTAATTTCCTTTAGGTAAGTTTAACTTTACTACCACATTACCGTAGTCCCGCCGCTCTTATGCAATTTTCCAGTTACTTACGCATCATACCGTGAATACATCATATTCACTCCTATCACACAAGGCACCTTTTTCATCATGTATTCTCCCTCTACATGTTTGCACACACTGACATATATTACTGTTGTTTTTAACCACAAGCAGCCAATACAAGGGGGTGAATAGCAATTTTTATTTATTTTTTTTTCATATATTATGGTGTTCTTTGCGAAAAACATAAAAAAGAACACTTTTTCTCTCGACACTAAATTTTTGGCAAGCATCTTAACTACTTAAGTGCAAACACTTTACTGATCCTGCTCTCTACTTCTCTTCCATATGTACAATAAATGAGAAGATATATCAAATGATAAATTCAATATTAATAGCATTATGACATCCTGTGCAAACTTTAATATGAGTATCTTCAAGTATAATATAAATTGTTATGTCTTAGAAATATTAATGCTAATCAACTATGGCAACCTTGTGACGTTTTAAAAATTAAATGTAGACTGTTGCACGAATCAGAAATACAGAAGTAATTGCAAAGAAATTGTAAGAATGCCACAACTAGAAACTAAATAAGAACTCCATGGAACAAAAAAGAAAAAAAGAAAAAAAGGAATTATCCTCATCATAACACACATTCAGAGACAACTGAAAAAGAAAATTAATTTATACTCTGTCCTTTACTCACTCTTCATTACACCATTATGCAGAATTATGCATCTGTTTCACAATTGATGCTTCTCCCAATCAAAATGTGTTCTCTAATAATTTTGTTTTTATTAAGTTTGTGCTAGTACATACTTCTTTAGTCATCTTTTCAGCTTTCAACATCCATCAAAATGATTTCACTGCCCAATCATGATTGATGCTTCTCCCAATCAAAATGTGTTCTCTAATAATTTTGTTTTATTAAGTTTGTGCTATTACATACTTCTTTAGGCATCTTTTCAGCTTTCACCATCCATCAAAATGATTTCACTGCCCCATGATGTAGTATGATTCATTAAATTATTGGAATATTGGATGATATACAGTCGCATGATGGAATATTGGATAATATACTGTCACATGACATAATGCAATTCAATATATCGATCGAGATATCTAGCATAGCCTATTACTTCCATTGTAATGTTTTTAGCAATAAAATTTATATCAATATTTTCCATGAATACTTCATTAGTAGTAATGGTTTTTTTTTTTGGCATATCTGTTCTTGTACTTCTTGAAAGAAAAATAATAATAATAAAAAGTTTCGTAATTTTTCCTTAATTTAACACTGCTATGATGTAAATTTAGTGTTTCTCATTTACAATCAATCTAGAATAATCCCACCTCCAGCAAACATTTGCTCCTCTACCTTATTTAGCTAATGAACCTTTTGTTAAGAAACACATAATGCAATAACCATTCATAAAATAGTTTTTTAATATCTCCATTAGGTCTTGTTAGATTGTTAGGCAGTCATCCAAAGCTACGTCTGCGTGTGAGCAGTGAATTAGACCCAATTATTTTTAGGTAATCATGATTTAAAATTTTGCTTGTATCCCTTATTTTTTGAATTCCATCATCACTCACATAACCATGCATCCATACAAAGTAAAAGTAAAGTAAGAGCAGAGAGCAAATTTTAAGTGAAAAATCCTATACAGGGAAAAACCACGAGACTTCATCCAGCTAAGAACAATCCACTATATGAGAAAGCATTTACAACTAGGATGACAGTTCACTCACCCTGGAACCCTAGTTACCTTTTGACACATACTAACTGCTTTGTCAACATACTTCGCTATTCACCCTGGAATCCAATGTTTATCATTTTCCTGAAAATTCTGATCAATTGAATTGAATTGTCTCGATATGCTCATGACTTACACCACAACAACATATGATGTCTAAGGAAACCCAAAATTGAGTTAATTGGAAATATCTCTCTCACAATGATTTTCTCTCTAGACAATTAGAGCCTCAAAATCACAATTTTATCTCTCAACGATATTTGATGTCTAGGCTTAAAATCATACCCTAGAATGATTATAAAACCATATTTGTATCCGATATAGGTAGCCTGTATGTTTTGTGGTCAATTGAATCCATGTAGAAATGTATTTTTGAGAGATTTTCCAAAATTAAACCTCTCCTGAGGGTTCAATTAATCAATACCTAGTGCCAAGTTCCTGGATTGATCAACTAATCGTTTTTAGCATACTGTATTACAAAAAAAAATTCTACAAGAATTCGATCGATTCTCCTATCAATAGAAGTCTACTAGAGAGCAGCAAGCACATACTATTTTGGTATTTCGCAATAAAAACATAGTTTTAAAATCTGTTCAAAAATCAGTATTTTGAAAAACCATTTATCAAAAAAGAATATTAAAACTAGATTGTCTAAGGACTTTCTAAGTTCATTTATATCTGTCCCTATATATGTCATTGAGGATGCAGATTTCCCGTGTTCTTTGCGAATCTATTACAGTCTTCAATGGTTGTACTCTTCATGAATTAAGAATGCCTGACTCTTGTAAGACAATATAGTTTGCTTCTTTGAATAACTATGTATCACTCATGTCCATACCCATGTCTCTATGAGAACAAATTATAAAATTGCAAAATGATTCAACCAGATTACTCAATTTACTTATATGGTAGCGAATAAGTATTCTTTTTAGGGTTCCTTCCAAAATCCATCTTTTCAAAAAGCATTTCCAAGTTAGTTTGAATTTCATTCAGCAAGCATATAGTGTAAAGGCAAAAGTAAAAAAAATGAAAGAGAGAGAGAGAGAGAGAGAGGGGTTTGAACCTGTAGTTGACATCTCTCAGAGACGATGGTGGAAAGTGAAGATGATCTTCGAGATAAAGCTCAGCAGCGAACATAGTCAGGACAGTAATTTCTTTCGATCGGAGAGAGAGAGGAATCGAATCGAAATAGCAAGCGCGAGTGTGTGTGTGTGTTTTTGTGTGTGAGAGCGAGAGAGATGGTAGCGCCCTTGTCTATTCACTAGCTATGCTAATAATGCTATGGTGCAACGGTAACAAAGGAACGACGCACACACTATGCACGTGACGCTCCTCGCCAGTTCGAGTTTCTTTTTCTTACTTATATATCTAATTCTAATCCAAGTCTAAATGTAAATATGAACTTTTAATATAAAAAAAAAAATAAAAAATAACTTAATTTGTATACCTTCCCCTCCTTCATTTCCTCAAATTGATGAACTAGGGTGTTGGCAAGATATGATAGGTATAGTCTAAATTCAATCAAATCAATATAATGTATCTGTTACAAGTGAGACTTGTCTCACATCGAATTCAAATGGATAATTGAATGAGTATATATAGATTGAGTGTTAGTTCAACCTAACAATTTAAGTGTTTTGGTCGGATCGTGGAGCACCTAATTGTTAGAGTTGGTATTAGAAATAGACCAGTCCTTAATTTGGTATCACGCCAAGCGCCCGGTCCGAAGGTGTCTGGGTGAGAATTCCGGATATGCAGTGTAGTCCGATCACCATGAAGGCGTTGCAAGTTTAGATGGGGGAAAACATTACAAGTGGAACATCCGATCCTATTAGGTAATTGAATTGGTATACATGTGTTGGGTATTAACACCATCTAACCTAACAATTTAAGCTTTTAAAGCAGATCACGAAGCAACCACTCCCTACAGTACCCTTAAAGGGATTTCTGCACTTCAAATTAAGTGCATTGCACTCATGTAAACGGTGCATTGCATACTAGGTTCATCATGTACAAGAAAATAAATGAATAAGAATATGAGCAGCCTCATACTCTTCTATAAATACCCCAATACTTTTCCATTGTTTTCACTAAACTGAATTAATTAAATCCTCTGCAAGTTTGAAGAAAAAAGGCATAAAAAAGATATGGATTTTGTTTTTGATGGATTTTGGAATTCTTATTTGGCATTTGGTAATGGGTTTTATTTTGTTTTTAATTTTAGTGGTATTTAATATGTAATGGTTTTTGTTTAAAGTGCCCTACGGTGTGTATATATATATATATATAAAGCCTTAAGCCTATGAATTATGGTTTACTTCTTTCTCTCTATCACTTTGCTATGCCAGTGTCTCTTTCGGATTTGTATTGAAATTGTTTGGGACTTTTTAGTTAGCCCAAAGAAAATTGATTCTCTTCTTAAAATATAGAAATTTATGGTTAAATTAGATGATTTAAAGAGTATAGTATTATTGTAAGAATACAAATAAAGTGTTAACTGTTTAAAATTAGAAAACAAATACTGATTGGCCTATATTGTTTGTCACGGGCCGGCCGGATTTAATTTAGGCAACTTCAGTAAATCACTGGATTACAATAATTGGGTAAATTACAGTGTTATTCCGACCTCCCTTAAGTTTGGACAAATTACAAATTTAAAAGAAAATTTTGTGCTTAACCTGTAGGCAAGTTAGCACACTCATGGGCGGCTTGGGACGATGTGGGTGTGGGATCGAAATCGTCTCCAGCGCAACAGTAAATCTGTTGTAGCCGGTGACTAGTATAATTAGTATAAGTAAAAATACCGAAAGTAAAAAGCGTAGAGTATATATTTGGATACTACCTCTTGTACCATACATATGGGCCCACCAACTAACCAAAAAAAAGCAAAAGTTGAGTTCCATTTCAATTTTCAAAAAGGCCCGCGATTTTTTTCCGTGTTTTCATCTTCTTCGGCTGAAATGTTCAATGCTCTCTCTCTCTCTCTTTCTCTCTCTCCAAAATCCCAAGAGAAAACTGATCAGAGAGTATATTGTGGTCCATTTTTTTCTCATCACAAAATACAAGGCTAACTTGTGAACTGGTTGAGGGGGTTCGTTTGGATCTAAAGGCAAAGTTGAGGGATGCTGTAAAGATGACCCATTTATTTCTCTTCACAAAGTAGAAACTAAACTTGTGAACTGGTTGATTCTCTTCTTTGGAAGTGAAGCAAAGTTGAGGAATTTGGCAAAGATTTTAAAGGAACACATTCTCTACAACTGATTGATATTGGGTATGTTTTTTAGTTTTAATTTTTGGAGTCTATTCAATGTTTTATCTTTATTTTTCCCTAATAAAAGTTAGGAATAATATTTGCGATCGACTATTGATTCTAAATTGTATGAATTGGTACAGTGAAATAAAGTAAAATATAAAATTTTGTATATACATATATATAATTGGGTAGACATGTTAGAACAGAGTTGGGATGTGGAAGTATTGAAAATAGGGATTAATTACATTAACACGTTGGGATGTGCACTCAATATATTTTTTTGGATTATTCAATTCAAATTAGTTCTTCCTTTTTTGCTTTGTATAATTATAAATGTTAGATTTTTTTTGAAGAGATATATGTATCAATTTGTATGTTGAAACATATATTTAATCGCTTGGTCATGTTAGAACAAAGTTGGGATGTTATAGTCCTAGAGATTGGGATTATTCATATTGACATGTTGGGACGTTCACTTCAAACACAGTTTGGGAATATTCAATTCAAATAAATTATTCCCTTTTTTGCATTGTATAGTTAAAAATGTTAGAATTTTTTTTAAAGAGATACGTATATCAATTCATATGTTGAAATGGATTTTTTTTTTTTTTTAAAAAAAAAAAAAAGAAGAAGAAAAAGAAGAATTGATTTTGTATATATTTCATTGGGATGTGGTAATCTTAGAGATGGGGATTATTCACATTAATATGTTGGGACGTCTACTTCCTGCACTTTTTGGAATTATTCAATTCAAATTAATTTTTTCTTTTTTTGCATTGTATAATTACACATGTTAGATTTTTTTTGAAGAGATATGTGTATCAATTCATATGTTAAAATGAAGTAAAAAAAATGGGGAGGGGGGGATTTTGTTTATATTTCATTGCTTAGGCATGTTAGAACTAAGTTGGGATGTGGTAATCTTAGAGATGGAGATTATCCAGACTGACATGTTGGGACGTCCACTTCATACACTTTTTGGGATTATTCATTTTAAATCAATTCTTCCCTTTTTGCGTTGTATAATTATAAATGTTAGATTTTTTTTTAAGACATACATCAATTCATATGTTGAAATGAAGTTTAAAAAGAAAAAACACAAAAGTGATTTTGCATATATTTCATTAGTGAGGCATGCTAGAATATAGCTGGGATGTTGTTGTCTTAGACATGGGGATTATTCATGTTAACCTATTGGGACGTGCTCTTCATATACTAATGGAGATTATTTAATTCAAATCAGTTCTTCTCTTTTTGTATTGTATAGTTATAAATGTTATATTTTTGGAAGAGATGTTTTATGCAGTTCATTACTGATATATGACCAAACGAAGTTGGGATGTGCCATTCTTAAGTGGTCATTGGTGTTCTTTTATTTTAAATTTGAGTTCTTCCATTATCTTTTCTATTTTCCATTATATACCTGTAACAAGTTAGAAAAAGATTGGTTTTGGTTTGAATTTCATGGGTGACACATTATGTTACTTGAATTATGTTGTAGGTTCAAAATTTTACTCCTTTCGATGGAAGATGAAATGAAAATATTGAAGACACAACAAATGTTTCAGTTATAGAACCCCAAGTGAATAAATGGAAACCAAGGTTTAAGATGGAATTTGATATGGAACAAGAGGCATACGATTTTTATAATGCATACGGGGATAGAGTTGGATTTAGTATCCGGAAGGAGTATTTTAATAATAGCCGTAAAACTGGAAAACTTTTAATAAAGTTGTTTACTTGTTGCAAGGAGGGTGTTGGGAAGAAGGATAAAAGGGATAAATATATAAACACTCCGTGAGCTAAAACAAGAACTGGTTGTGGTGCACGAATGCATATTAAATATAATGAAGCAAAGGAAAAGTATTTAGTTGATAATTTTGTAGATAGTCACAACCATCCCTTGATAATTGATGAATGCACCCACATGATGTCGTCATAGAGATGTATTTCTAGCGTCCAGGCCATTGATGTGGAGTTGGCTTCAGATTTAGGAATTACAACTCGTAATTCATGAGTTAATGGCAAGGCAAGTTGGTTGTAAAGAATCAATTAGATACATTAAGCTGGACTAACAAAATTATATAAGGACCCGAAGACAAAATGAGCTTCAATATGGTGAGGCAGCATGACTCACCAATTATTTTGTCAGTCATGCTTGTGATGATCCTTCATTTTTCTATGCCTTACAGTTGGATGCTAAACAGATGATAACCAATATATTCTGGCCAGATCCTAAAATGATAATTGATTATGGTCATTTTAGAGATGTCATAACTTCCGACACTACATACAAACTTATACATGATAACCGTCCATTTGCATTGTTTTTTAGTGTCAATCAATACCAGGAGACAGCTGTATTCGGGACATCCCTTATGTATGATGAAACGGCAGATTCTTTTGTGTGGTATTTGATACTTTTTGAAAGCGATGTTTGGAAAAACACCAAAGACAATTCTGACTGATCAAGATGTAGTAATGGTGAAACTTTGATGCAGGTAAATTGAATTAAGATATTCACTCCTTTTCATTTACTAAAAATACCTATAATGCCTAATTGATACAATGAAGTGAAGAATGGAACGGCAACCCTCAGTCAGTATATGAAGAAATGTTTATTATTGTAACCTATCTTTTACTGTGATTATAGTTGAAGCATTTATGTACACATAATAATTGTATGGGGAAGCACATGAAGCATGTGGTATAGTTGATTAATGATTTTAATAAGCCTCTATAAACAAACGTATTTTCCAGTAGTTGGAGAAATTGGAAACAACCAATAATATGAATAAAAGAGAATAACATATATCTTTTATATGTGTTTTCCTACTATAGCTATAAATTGGTTGTTAGTTTTGATTAAATTTAAATGCATTTAATGGGTTAGAACAAAGCTGGAGTTTGAAAATATTACACTGTTTTGGAATATTAAAATTTGGGGTTAAAAATTTATTTTGAATGTATTGAACTACATATTGTACAATTAAATATACATAATACAAATTGTAGGTATAATACAAATAAATAAATTTTATTAATACCTGACCGTATTCAAAACCTCCTATCTCATGCTCTTATTTTAATCGTTCACATACAAGATTTGCGTCCCAAAATCCAAGGTTTTAGGTATCTAAAGTGTCATAATATAGGTATTGCACTTCACATCTCATTAAATAAAGAAATTGATTTTCATTTAACAAAACATATGAGACATAATTAATATTAACAAATAACGTCAGTTATAAAATAAAGTACCTAGTGTAAATATATATATTAATTTATACCTGCAAGAAAATTATGCATCCAATGTACATTTGCTTCCCATCCCCATCTTCAGGGGTTTTCAACGATTTCACCAAAAAATTACGCACATAGGTGCACCAATTGTAAGATGTAATTGCATTCACATCATCAACAGTTTTCCACAAACCTACGTGTGCATGATATCATCCATTCGAAGAGAGTACAACTGCACAAGCAGATAGTACAAAAGCTCTCTTGAAATCTTTGCCAGCCTCCAAATTCTTCACCCTATACATCAGTTGGTCCACATGCATTTTTTTATCATTGCGATACCCACCTTCATCCACCCAATCAGAATTAATTTTTTTACAAATAGGCACTAGAATAATGCTAGCAGGTATGCCAAGAATGGACTGGACATCAATTGCATTAAACGGCAAATACACATTCTCCTCTTAAAGTCTAATTTGGCATTTTTGCCCTTCTAAATTATCTACCAAGTAATTGAAGAGTTTAGTTAACAAAAATGAACATTTTAGGTTCAACATATTGCCAAAACCAATATCCTTGAAAACATATTGAACTCTTCCTCATTCCTCTTTTCCTCTTTTCCTCGTTCAGATTGGATACTAATTCAATGAACTTCAACAAAGAGCGTCTATACCACCCAGCTTTTAATTTGAACTCTTCATTCGAAATAAAAATAAATAAATTCTTATTAAGAATCAGACATTATATGTTTTCAAACAAGATCACATCTCATTTAAAACATTACCTTCCTTTTTCAAATTTTTTCTTTCCCTTCTTCTTACCCATTACAACCCCAAAAAATATAGTTTTTCAATTTGTAATAAGAGGTAAAGTTAATATAATTATATTTATATATATATATATATATTGCAATTACTCAATAGTGTCCTGGCTAAAACATTTATCAATTACTCCAATCCTGAAACACAGTATAAAGCAAAGAAGAAATAAGTTAAGCAGCAAGAATAGATTGCAATGTATGAAAATATTACAGTAGAACTATCCTATATGTTTATAATTTTATAAAGATAATTTAAAACTTAATAAGTGTGTGATTATTGCAGGAATTCATAAATACAATTAAAGATAAGAGTGTGTGCATAAAATGTAAACATTGCCACGCTGGTTTCCTATATCGAAATTGAAAGTAAAAGTAAGGGTGGACTAGAAATGCACTCTCACAACTCACAAAAAAGCCAAAAGAGACCATGCTGGTTTCCTACATCAGAAACACCAACCAATTGATTTTACTTTTGAACTAAACTTTAGCTAGACACGTACCTTCGAGCTCTATTGTTGTTCACCAAATCTGTCAATAGGCCAATTAAGCAAATCCATTAGTTATTTTTCAAAGATGATCAACAAATGCTCCAAGAAAAATATAAATGCACACATACAGTCTAAGTCCTTCAATAACTTCAAACTATATAAAAATTCAGAAATTCTTAGAAAGATCTTCAATAACACCCTAATAATGCGTATGTGTGTCATAGAAAGGCTAAGAACCTTTAATCTTTTCTATGTATCTTTCCTCTTCTTCTTCTTCTTCTTTTTTTTTCTCTTCCAATAACAAGACCCTATAGGCCTAGAAATACTTCTCCAAGTCTTAGAATGACTAGAAATGAATTTGAAAACTTTGGATGAGTCTTGGATGGTTCAAGAATAATTCGAAATTAAAGACTTCATCATATTTCCAATCTAGCCTATAAGACCACCACTAGACAATTATGAGCATTAATGCTCCACTTTCTAGAGTGTTATCTGTATTTAAAGTTGGACATTCTTCAAAAGTTTGAGAAATAATCTGACTTTTACGCTTAGTTGGGGGGCAAATAAAGTCGAAATTGATCGAATAATATACTGTAAGAAAACATATTGAATTACTTTCTGAAAAATAAAGATCATCACAAGTTCAAAGTGTGAAAGATTTTATTACTCCTACAAGGCACATAGGTCGAATTACTTAAACTTGATCTAAGACATTCTTGCCTGACAAAACCCTTTGTAGCATATACAAAAATTATCCAATCTAGGTAGCATCAACCAATTTAATTAATCCATTACAATCTACACACACTCCTACGTATAATAGATTTTAGAGAAAGAAAAATCGATGCAACGCTACATTATAAGAGAGCACCATCAACAATTAACATTTGTCTCTTTCTCATTCTAACAGGTATTCTCTCTCTCTCTCTAAAAAAAAAAACTATATATATACATGTATATGTATCTATATATCGACGTGTATGCCCGTAACCTTTCATTCCCTAATTTTTCCCGTATCTACATTGGATTTTGGGTTTGGTAAAAAAAATATGTTCGGATTAGGGTTTTTGATTAGGGATTGGAGATTTGATTCGAGAAAGATTCCTTCAAGATTGGGAACAAAATACAATAGATTGATACTTTCTCTCTGTAAACGAAACCCTAACACCACTCATAAGACAAATTTTGATACAAATCATACCTTGTGGGTTTGATACGGCTTCAAGATTGGAAACAAATTCCTCAGGATTGAAGGCTTCTTCAATTCATCCACCTTCAGTTGCTTCAAAATCGAAATTTTCGTCCACTCAATATCCCTATAGAAGTGGAAAAGGAGAAGAACTACAGAATAGTGAAAGACGAGAATAATGAATTATGTTATACTACTGTATAAAACACTTAGTCTGTATACGCTACTAATACGTATTTAGTAAAAATAGACTTATTTTCTTTTTTGTCTTTTATTACTAACTGACGTGGCAAAATCCTGTACACACATCACTCACCGGCTAGGACATATTCTCTGTGGCGCCGGAAAGGATTTTAATCCGGAGAGGGTAGGTGATGGTGTGTGGTAAAAGGAATCTCAAGACCCATTCCTAGCCACTCAAAACATGTGGCTCACAATTGGTCTTCCAAATTGACCAAGCCAACTACCAAAATGTCCCACCTTCTTTAAATCAATACCATACATATCCCCGTAAATATCTCATCGCAGTAACTCCCTCGCTAATATATATATATATATATATACACACACACACACACAGTAGTGTTCAATTGCTCCCGGTGAGTAAGAAAAAGTATGCTCACTTTCAATTATAGTCGTAGGATCTAATCCTGCGGCTAATATAATTCTTGCACTGTTTTAGGGAAGTGATATTATTTGAATTATTAATTAATTACAATTGAAGTAAAATTACTATAATAGACAGTTTCATAAAAAGAAAAAAAGAAAGAAACTATTTTTGT
>JAOTQH010158683.1:0-15121 GCA_025631255.1 Cornus kousa
CGTATGGCATCCCATACGTCAACCGGTATCGATTGTAACTATTATCCCAAACTAGTCGAGGTATGGGAGCCATACGTCGACCAGTGTCTCTCCAATGAGCATTCTCACTGTTTAAGTCTCCAAACCAGTTGACGTATGCTACCTATACGTCGACCGGTTTATGTTACTTAAGGAGTGTGAATTTATTTTCAAGAAATTTCACTTGGCACCAACTATTATTTCACGTAATTACTTTCATGACCCAAATAAGTGTAATAATTATTTATTAGCCCCAAAATGACTATTATACCCTTGAGTCTTAATTTATTGAATTGTGTTAAATTAATATTGTACCCTTTTCGAGTTTTGTCATTTAAATTTAACGTGAAATTACCGTATTGCCCTCGGATATTGTTGGGTCGGTTTAAGACCCGTTTAATGATCCGGATCCATGGGGATTTGGGTCGTTACATGGGTCGTTACAAAAAGCGTGACGGGAAGGAAAAGATATTCAATGTGCTTGGTGTATCGTGCATTGGGCACATCACTGTCGTCCGAGTCATGTACGCAGGGGCGCGTGCACAACACATGCATATATGAACACTTGTGATGAATGAATGATTTGTCCCTCAAGAATCATTACCTATGGCCTTAGACGCCCAGCAAGGACTAGCTCCCTTCGAGGAGCTTTGTGTAGTGCTTGGAAAACCTAGGACTAGGGATGGTAACGGAGCGGTTTTGGGCGGGTGTATGTACCCGCCTCCACTCTCACCTCCGCAACCGTTTAGAAACTTCCGTCCATCCCCGCCCGTGCTCCCGCCCCTATAACTGTTTAGAAACTCCCGTCCCGTCCTTGCCCAAAATTGCCTAAATGGGGGCCTTTCCACCCATTCCCGCCCCGGTTTAACTTTTCTACCCCCGCGGGCACCCGCTCTGCCATGTTTAGTTCCAGAACTTCTCCTCCTTTTTAATTTTTAATCCTCAAATACAATTATTTAACTATTAAAAAAAAAATCATAAAAAATGGGTAATCAATAATTTAATATAAAATTCAAGAATATGAACGTTCTTAGCGTTCCGTCGCTTTGAGTGAATGTAATCTAGAATTTCTAGAACTAACTATTTATACTAACAAGATGAAAATAATTTAGTAATTTACCTATCTAAATGGGTAGGGCAACCTCCCCCGCCCTAGCCCTAAACCCGTTCGGATTTTCATTAATAAAAATCATTCCCCACTCAAATAAGTTAAAAACGACCCCCAAAATTGCTATAAGCGGGACAGGATGAGGTAGGTACCTGTCCCACGGGACAAATTGTCATCTCTACCCAGGACTATAAATATGGGCTCCAGCACATGTATTAGTCGAATCACGCTACTAAACCTAAAATTAGTTCTTTTCATTATGACCTATAGTCTAAACACAGGATTCTACAATAATCGGAACTGGTTTTACAAGATCTCACATTTCTTCCTTACGTGTCACAGTAGGACCTCAAATCCATGCGACCATCTGTTACTAAAATATTTTCAATTGAAAACTGTTCAATTCAAATCGTTCAAGAAAATAAAGAGATAAGTTTAGCTTTGTTATTTTAATGAGATAATCAACAGGGTTTGGTGTTTTGTGACAGTCTGACAGACAATATATCTTTATTTAAATAAATAAATAAGACAGAATATATTATATATATTGGTGTCTGATATGACATGCTCAATAAAGGAGTGATTATAGAGAACTAAAGGTTAATTTACTTAATAAAAATAAATTAAAGGTGATGTAGCAATGTTGCTCGTAATCCTTACCAACTTTCTCACTCTACACAACAAGTGTATCTCTCATTAATTCTAGGAGTGTCCAAAAAAGTTTGTAAATCGAAAAATCAGACCGGATCAAATTGAATTGGACGACTTAAACTAGTTGTATAGCGGTTTGATCCGATCTTGAGCCCAAGATTATGAAACCATAATTTTACGGTTTGATTTTAGTTTAGGATCTTACTAAACCGGGCCAGCTCGGACCGAACTGCTATATAGCTTATATTATATATATATATAGAAATGATATAATTTATAGTTTTGGCTAAACATATTCTTAACTTTTCTCGGGCCATGATGAAAGCTAGCAAAGAGAGAAAGAGAGAGAAAGAAAATGAAATGATGTGTCATAATAAGAAAAACATCATATGAAAATTACCAAACAATAAAAACTACATAGTTAGAGACCAAATGGTACAAAAATAAAGCATATCCATTAGGGATCAAAGGAGATTATTGGTTCTTTAAACACTAAAGTGGAAGAGTAGTATATAATAAATATATATACTGAATTGTCGGTTCCCAATTGATGTATTATATAGAAGGAAAAATAAGAAATTCTATTTAAAAAATAAAAAAAAAAAAAAAAAACAATTGAAACAACAAACCGAACCGAACCAAACTGGTTTTTCGTCTTTTGGTTTGGTTTGATTCCATGTGCATTATGGTTCGTTCTGGTTTCAGAAATAGTGAAACCGTTATAAATGATTTTGTCCCAAAAAACTCTCAATTTGGTCCAAACCAGAGTGTGTGCACTCCTAATTTAATCCCAATTAAGAATTAATTTCTTTAATTGCATCCTATCACTGGGGTAAGTAGTTTGTGCCTCTCGGTTTTTTCTGGGCTTTGAATGTGAGTCATAATAGAATTGGGTTTTATTTGTGAGGGGTTAAAATTCTATAGTTTGGGCTTTGAATTTGAGTGAGTGTGTGATCAAATAGTTTAGATTTTATTTTATTTTATTTATTTTTCCTGGATCAGTAATAGGCAGTAGTTCATTTGTTGTCCAATTATTGCAGAAATTCAGAACGACAACCATACTATTGAATGCCATGGACAACAAATAACCTCAAACTGGTCCATGTTTGCAGACAGGATAAAAGTACCTAGCCCTTTTTAAAATAGTAAGGCAATTAGATTTCAATGGACTAAGCTCTTTCTTAGATTTCAATGGACTAAGCTCTTTCTTAGATTTCAATTAGATGTCAATAATCAGAGTAGTGCATACAATTTCAAATCGGTCTGCTCAATTAGTTTATAAAGCTGGGTCGATTTAGAATGATAAAACTACATATGTTAGAGCAACTCTTCATAATTTTGTTAGTCTGAATATTATAACTCTCGCTACTCTCCCAAAAGGAGGGGAGGAGTTTGAACGAGCCCGGGTGCAAGCAATATATATGTGAGAGCACTTTACCTGATCAAAGACCAAAGATGAACAGTAAAAAATAAAAAATTGAGTGCGGTGATAGATATATTTTACTTCCCTTGTAGACTTCTGGTAAAATATTGGATTTTACTATTGAAATGGTCCACTCGATTGGAAACCACATGGGAGTCCACTAGCAACAGTAGTAAACGATAATTTTCTTGCTTTTCTCCTAAGCAAAGGACTGAAATATATTAAATCAACCAAAAGTATTGTTAGAATGAAAGGCTCCAGCTAGGCTAAGAGGGTATATTCTCTAAAATAGAGATACCCAACTGAGATCTAGCACCTAGGCAGCCAAAAACATGGGCATCCACATGATCAAAATACCCAATTTTCTCATATAATCTTCAGTTTCATATTTACCTAAACAACTTCTTTTCCATAGTAGCTCTTAAGTTACCATTAAATAAACTAGTCCAGATTCTCTCTATGACAACGCGTACGCGTGTTGTATTGCAATGAACTAACTGTAACAGTAAAAAATTCAGATACAAAATAAACATCCCTAATTATTTGCACAAAGATTTAATTAAAGTTTCTTAGGATTAGTTTTCAATAACCCTCCTTTTTTAACCCATTTGGAATAATGAGAAAGGAGAGATTAAAATAAACTTCCACAAGTTATTAAGTACTTGAAAAAGTAGTCTTCAATTATGTGAGTGTGAGTTTGGCAATTCGTCCCCTCATATACCATGAGCAAAGGCCCACACACCTTGTCTTTTTATAACTTTTGCAGAAATTTTTACTTTCTAAAAACAAATTCTGAAAGTTACATCACTCCAACTAATTCTTCCACGTTTTTCTCTCTAATCTTCATCACTAAAGTGATATATGAACCTTTTCCCAGTTGGATAAGAATCAAGTGGTTGCGGTTTCATTATTAAAAGAATAATACGAGTGTGTATAATTGTTTTCATTTGTTCCCAACAGACCATACCTCATCTTCTTTGGATGTTCTACTCAAAAACTGGTTCTTCTTCAGAGACTTGTGAAGATTTGATTGACGTCTAATGGCTTTCTATGGCTCCAACTCTCACTATGGTGATGCAGGTGAGTACCATTGTACCCCTTATAATACTAATAATGGTTATGATATTGTTCCAATTCTAGATTCAATATCCAACAATGACTATGATTTTAGTGATTCCAAATTCATTGAACATGATCATCATCATGGTGTTTATGATCCTTTTCTGACTCAATCACAAGTTAATTATTGTACCTACAATTTCAGTGAGCCCAAATTTCTCGAGTATAATCCCACTCCAAGCTCAATCTCTTACTCTGATTATGAATTTGGTGATTCCAAATTCATTGAATATGAACCAATTGATCATCATCATGGTGCTTATGATCCTTTTCAGAGTCAATCACATGTTAATAATTATTGTGCCTACAATTTCAGTGAGCCCAAATTCTTGGAATATAACCCAAATCCTAGTGCCACAAGTTATTTTTATTCTCAAACACAATACCTTGTCTCTAACTCTACTTTGGAGATCGATGACACTGATTATGAGGAGTATGATCCTACCCCTTATGGTGGTGGTTATGATATTGCTCTAACTTATGGGAAATCCCTTCCGCACTCGGATGAAATATGTTATCCTCATTCAGCGTTAGGGGCTACTGGCCTTAACGGAAAAAAAGATTCCAGTGAGGTTTTGGCAAAGCCTCCTAATGGAAGCAAACCAGAGGCTAATGGCCTTAATGGTAAAAATGATGCCGGTGAGGTCTTGGCGAAGCCTCCTAATGGAAGCAAACCAAGCACGGGTATTGAAGAAGAGCACGAGGCCTTTGGTGGCCTTGACAATGGTGATAAAGGTCAAAATGAGAAGATTTTGGACTCAAATTTGAGTGAAGAAAAAGAGGGGTATGTTTGTGATGACAATTATCCTTGGTCTGGCTATGATTATTGGGTTGGAAATAGGAGAAGTGAAGGCAATTGTTATGGATGTGGATGTGATAATCAAGTGCCTCGAGCTCCATATGGGTACGGCTCAGATGCCTTGGACCTTTGTGAGAGTTTATTTGGCTACTGGCCTTGTTTATATAGGGAGGACCGGAAGGGGTATGGAAGTCGAGAAATTGGAGATGGAGAAAGAAAGGAAAGCCTGTGGAATGGTGCTGCAGATTATGTTTTCGGAGGTGCATACTCAAATGGTGAATGGAGAAATGGGAGGGGAAGTAACTATGGTGATGTTAGCTATGGTTATGAAAGACACTACCAGGAAGAACCTTTGATTGGGCAGGTTAAGAGTGAAGAGAGTTCAGTGTTGCAACATTTCTTGATTTTTGAAGATTATAATAATTGACCCTGCTAGCAAATTGCTTGTTTATGTATCTAGTTAATAAGTGTTTGTGTTATTTGAGCATCTCTGTTTGCAGGTAAAAGCCTGAGTGATTAGTTAATAAAGCAATTGCTTCACATATTGTTTAAATCTTTGCAAGTCTAGTGATTGATCTAAATATGACTATATACTGAGCTGCATTAGAATATCAAACAACTGTATAAGGATTAGCTTGATGACAATGACTAAGAAAAGCATACAAAACTCGATGATAATTACTCGAAAATGCTTGTTCAAAAAAAAAAAAAAAAAAAAAATTTCACTTCAGTACATTGCCCTGCATAATTTGAGCAATTAAATCTTTATATGAACTCCATATTGAGCCCAGAAATGTCATTTGCCCCTAGTTAAAATGATTATATGATATTCAGTGTATCAAATGAAATTCTTTGTTTTGTTAGTAGAAATTTGTGACAATGAGAGCAAAAGGGTACAAATCCAATACCCATGGTCAGTGAATGACAAAGCAATCACTGTTATATCCTATACTCTAGCAAGTATTATTAGCCTTTAATTAGTACTAATCTATGCTTTAACGTAGACTAAATAAAGTTGCTTTTATTCTTAACCTCAATATTACACGATTCATTTGGTTAATACACTTTGCGAGCGGTAGACAGGTAGGTCAAGTTGAAGGCAAGCAAAAGATACACCAGTCAATAGGTGTACTAGCAACACAATTTGGACTAATTAATTGTTTGGTTAGATTTCTTGATCCAGTTGTATAATTTGTATTAATGTATGTAATATCAGGCTATGCTTCTATAGCAACATTATGAATAGCACCACTGGTCCCAAAGGTTGCCCCACTAGGTCCAGAGACTAGATATTTTCAAGCTTTAAGCAGACCAAAGGTGGGCGAATCCATGTGTTTGTATCTATCATATCACATCATACTGCCTTCTTCTTCTTCTTCTTCTTCTTTTTTTTTTTTCCCGGAAAGTTAAAGACTTAAAGCAAACATGTACCCGTTACTCACAACATGCCCCTAATGAGGCCCAAACTCTTAACCTCCCCTTTGGGGAGAGAGATCATACCATCCGAGCTAGAGGGTTAAAGTGGACAACATTGTTTTTATATGAGTAACAGAGCAAGGGAAATATACTCCTAGAGAATTATCAATCTTGGACTTCAGGCAAAGATAGTATATAAATTATACCATTCATTTCTTTCTTAAAACTGTATATCAGTATCAGTAAATTGCATATCCTGCATCTTTTAAATATAATGGCATCTCTACAGACATATATAGTCAATAATTCAATTGCAGCCTCTAAATACCTAGACTAATAGCAATCCAGATGTAAATCATAAATAGCAAATTAAGTCAATTATTAAAATCAAACACCATATTCTTAAAAATTGTTATAAACTGGTCGATGATCGATCCCTCTCTCTTCCAGTTGCTTTATATGCTTCTAATGATATCCATCAACAACTCTCTGACCTGATCAGCTGCTAGCATTCTACCGCGAATTCCCTGAAATCATTATTCTAATTTTCAGCTTCTAGAAAACTTTTCAATTAAGTATTAATTATTAATATCTAAAACTTGATAGTTAAAAGACATTCTTTTAATTTGGGAAGTTAAAAGAGTGCATGGGAACAAGAATGTGATGGTACAATTTTGGTGTACTTGAACAGGAAAAAGTATAGTTCTTGCTGTACTTCCATTCAAAAGTGAGGGTTTGTGTGTGTGTGTGTGTGTGTGTGTGTGTGTTTATGGTGGTATAGAGGACATATATTGTATCATTCCTATAAAGTATTACTAGAAAGTATAAAAGTAATGCCAAATGTTTGTTCTTTCCATCTTACCACCAAGCAGGAAGTGATGAGGTATGCTCCTTTGGAGGTAGTAACACTGGTGTCAGTGAATTCAAAGCCAACAACACTCATGGCCTCCATCAATTTAGTGCATGCACCTCTTTTCTTCTCGAGGATTATCTTCATCCAAAGGTTATCCGCATCAATGTGATTTACTGTAATCTGTGTCTGTAAATAACATTGACAAAAAAATAAATAAATAATTTCTATTTGCAATGAACAAATTAACTAAATCACGAGACATATATGTTTAAAGACTAGAATTGTGTGTGTGTGTGTGTGTGTGTGTGTGTGTGTATGTGAATGTAAATTGTATGAATTAATTAAAAACAAGGTGACCTTTATCCCCCATTTCTTCATCTCTTCTGCAGCATCAATTCCTTCAGTTTTCCACGCTTTTGATTCCTCCTCGAGGATCGCCTCCATTTCAAGAAGTTGGTCGCCAAGATCTCTCACATCCTTCTGCAGCTTCTGAATGTAAGTTATTGCGTCCACAATTATGGTTGCTCTGTTCATCTAAAACCACACAAGAAATACTTCAAAGTTAGAAAATAATGAATAGCAGCATATGATATTATTATTGACTGAAAAGCAAAATCTTGAAGAATTAATGTATAATTGGTTTTCGGGTAATTGCATTTGTGATGTTTGGGACTAATCCGCGCAGCTCAAGGAGTCTAGCTTTGAGTTTGTGGCGCCGCCTCCTCTCAGCTAAGAGGTTCTTGGATTTGTATACTACAGTGTCATCACCAACCTGCCCACTCCAATTTATATTTCTCACACTGTTTCCTTCTTCAGCTATGCTTAAATCATTCAAAGAGAAGTCCAGGGACTCCATATTGTGCAGATTAATGGTTATTGTTGATGAGAGAGAGAGAGAGAGGGAGGGAGATGGGGGTAATTTGGTCACAGGACTGCAGCTTTGTTAGAAGAGAGGCTTCTGCACTATTTGAAGTTTATGGACTTGATTTGGTTATAAAACAGCTCCTCACAAGAGTAACATTTCATTGGCTGGGAATCTTCTTGTTATAGTTTGTTGGACATCCTTACAAGTTACAATTCTTGTAATAATCACACCTTTTTTTTTTTTTTCTTTCTTTGGGGTTGGAAAGAAATTTGGATCCTCTCCAATGCATAGCGAATGTGGAGATCACTCTTGAGAGAGAGTGGACCCCACTATCTCATGTGCACTGGACCGTCCAGTGCACAGGAGATAATCCGAGTTGGTTGGGAAGCTCATTTCTATCATGACAGATTCAGTTCAATTGCCGCCATACATGTAAGTTATGGTGCATGTGCATTGAATCTCGATCGTTAATGAAAGGCACATAGTGCATTAGGCTGAAGAAGCCAAGTACAAATTTCTAGTTTGTTTGCATGTTTCTGGATAGTTTTGTTGAGTGGAAAGTACAGATAAGTGAGGAAAGCTGAAGCTGTTAGGGCAGAAATACTTTTTGTACTTCTAGTAATTGAATTACAAATTTTCACACAAGCCAGCCCAAATTTAATCAGGCCTTATAAATGGCCCCTTATAGGCCTATATGTGGATCACCCAACTGAAAATCAATAATTTATTTATTATTATTATTGTTGTTATCAAAAATTTAAATTTTGTCCCATAATAAAAAAAAAATTATTTAAAACATTTATTACTACGTATCAACATTTATTTAATTGGTTAATTAGTAATACCATGTTATAAATATAACATAAACATTAAAATATTTCTCTGCACACACTCCACACACACTAATGGTCAAATGTGAGGCACAAACTATTACTAAGTCCTACTTTTGAATATTTGTTCCACGTAGCTTGCAACCCCCTCAAATTTTTATTTACATGCTTCTTAAATTAACATTGACATTTTGAATTATAATTTATTTTTGTAAGAATTGGTTTTAAAACTAATTTACCTTTGTTTAACTATTTAAACATGACTTTAAATGTATTTTGAAAATGGTCATTTTAAACTTAAAACTATCATTTTTTAATTAAAGTTTTTAACTTTATACATTAAAACATTCTTACGACTTCAAAAATATCTTAAATAAGGTCATTTTAAACTTAAAACTCTCATTTTCTTTTAATTTTTTTTTATTTAACTTTATACATTAAAACACTCTGGTGACTTTCAAATTTTTGGTTTTTAAACTAATTTATTTTTGTTTAACTATTTAAATTAAACATGTTTAAGCTTTTTCTAAGATAGATTCTTATAATTTTAACAGTCAAATAATTAGTATATTTTAAAGAAAAAAGAAATATAAGAAAATTATTCAAATGCTTTTATTTGAAAAATAATATTACCATTTTAGAGAACAAACTAAACCATTTAGAGAAAATCAAGATTGACATTAAATATTTAATAAATTGACAATATGTTTATCAAAAGATAAGACTTAATAATTTTTTTAAAAATTAATAAGCTTACTGGTCAATAGAAGCAAAAGATAAGACTTGTTGGTAATTTTCTCTATTTATAATATTTAAAAGTCTACCATCTTTGATCTTACAAAATTATGAAGGAAAAAATTATATAACTTGCAACAAATTTTGTGTGTTATTCACTGCGAACCTCAGTTTGTAGTGGCACATTTGCTTTCGAAAATGTCTTCTTCCCTCTACCGCCGTCTCCACGAGCTCTTCCCTGCCAAAATGCCCAAAACCACCGCCTCCTTCTCCTCCTTACCCAAAACCAGCACCTCTTCGTTACTCAAAAACCCGGAAACCAAAAATTTCTCAGACATCGTCGAGAAATTCAAGAAGTCCTCCGACTCCGAGCGCTTCCGCAGCAGCTACATCGCCTACGAAACCACCGTCTGCCACCTAGCCAAGTCCGGAATGTTGTCGTACATCGAAGACATCCTCGAGTACCAAAAAAGGTAGAAGGATATCACCAAGGAGCGCTTCGCTGTACGACTCATATCTCTGTATGGAAAGTACGGCATGTTTGAGAATGCCCGCAAGTTGTTCGACGAAATGCCACACTTGAACTGCGACCGAACGGTCATATCATTCAATGCCCTCCTTGCGGCCAGTGTCAATTCGAAGAAATTTGATAAGATTCGCGAGATTTTCCGTGAGTTGCCGAGATTTTCCGACTTCCGTTGATTCAGCCGGACAGGGTTTCGTATAACACGGTTATTAAAGCTTTTTGCCGTATGGGTTCGCTTGATTCTGCTCTTTTGATGATGGAGGAGATGGAGAAGAATGGGATTGGGGCTAATTTGATCACATTCAATACGCTTTTGGATGCATTTTACCGGAATAATGGGCTTTCTGATGCTGAGAAGTTGTGGGCATTGATGGAAGATAAGAATGTGGTTCCGGATGCGAGAAGTTACAATCCAAAGTTACGTGGATTGGTTGCTGATTATAGAATTTCGGAAGCTGTTGAGGTGATTGAAGAAATGGGGAGGAAGGGTGTGAAACCAGATACTTATAGTTTTAATGCTTTGATTAAAGGATTTTGTGATGATAATAATTTGGAAGAAGCTAAGAAATGGTACGTGCAAATAGCAAAAAATGATTGTGCCCCTGGTCGAGCAACACTTACCATGCATTTACCCCTTGCTTGCGTCGAGGGTGATTTTGATTTTGCTCTTGAGTTGTGCAAGGAGGCGATTTGGCAGCGAATCCTTTTGGATCTGGTAAAAATGCAACTTGTGGTAGATGGATTGGCTAAAGAGTCAAAGCTTGAAGAAGCAAAAGAGCTTGTGGAGTTAGAAAAGTCAACATACAGACTAAAAGTGCCAACAGACACAAAAGAGTAGTTGCTACAGATTCTCTGTTCTTGTTTGATCTTTTATATTTCTGTTCTTGGTTATGCTTTGATATTGTGGCTGAGCTTATAAATGCAATTTAATCTCTGCCATGAGCATAAAATTTGATATTTTGTCCCTACTTGGAGCGGCATTTTGAATTAACTCTACAATGAATGCATTTTTAAGTTCTACTTTGCATGTGGTGTAGCATTGTGGTTTTGCGTGTGATATTGTCATCTTGGTTTTCCTTTTTTGCATTTTGAGTCTGTAATTAATATTATTTTTCATTATTCAACTAGGTCAAATAGGAGAAGCACTTAGTTGTAGCCCTTGTAGTTTGCAGCGCCTTTTTTTTTCCTCTGTGCCTTACTCTTGCTTTTCCATAATTTCTCATTCTTTAAACATTTATCATTATTCCATGAACCCTTACAAAGGACTTTAATCACAAGTGTTTAAGGTTTAGGAACATCACGTGAGCTTCAACAAACTTATTCTACTTCTAGGTTTACCCATTTTTTATTTTGTTATTTGATTCTAAAACCTTTTAAATGTGTCTGGACATCTTAATTGATGCAGTTAACCTGGTGCTGACTTATGAGGCTTACTGTAATCTAGATAGTTTGATCATGTGTTTAAATGTCCGTGTAGCAAAAGGGGAAAAGAGAAAGAAAAAGAAAAGAGAGAGAGAAAAAAGAGTTGTTTAAATAATATTTGGCTCCAACTGGAATTCTCTGAACATGGCATAAGAATTAATCAGAATTATCATTTCATTTGGAAGTTTGAACATCCCTTCGTTAGACCTATCTGTTTTTTTGGGAAATATTTACCATATCCAAGAGATAAAACATTTGTAGCCAAATAAAAAGCCTTTAAATATTCTGAGGGAAATTATCTTGTTTTAGAGTTCAATGGCTCTTTCTACTTCACTATTTAGTGTAGCTCCTTGGGAGCTTCATTCTTCATCATATAAGCGTAGCACCTTTTTTTAGAAGTATCAGATGTCTGTAAGTGTTGGTTTGTATGTATTGATAAAAAGAGTGAAGTGGGTTTTTTGTTTGTATCATTCCTGTATAAGTATTGCTAGAAACTAGAAAAGTTATGCCAAATGCTTGTTCTTTCCATCTCACCACTAAACGGGAAGTGATGAGCATATTTTGGAAGTATAGCACTGGTGTTAATGAATTCAAAGCCAACACCACTCCTGGTCTCCCATCAATTTGTGCATGCACCTCTTTTCTTGTTGAGGACTATCTTCATCCAAAGGTTATTGACATCAATGTGACTTACTGTAATCTCTATCTGTAAACAGCATTGATGAAAATTCTTGTTCCAATGATGAACAAATTACTAATTCGTGCTATATGTTTAAGACACGAACTCTGTGTGTCTGTAAATTTTATGAATTTAAAACAAGGTGACCTTTATCCCCCATTTCTTCATCTCTTCTGCAGCATCGATTCCTTCACTCCACGCCTTTGATTCCTCCTCAAGGATTGCCTCCATTTCAAGAAGTTGGTCACCAAGATCTCCGACATCCTTCTTTAGCTTCCGAATGTAAGTTATTGCATTAACAATAATCGTTGCTCTATTAATCTAAAACCACGCAAAAATACTTAAGTTAGAAAATAATGAATATTTGTGCTAGTATATGAAGAATTGCAAAGAGAGAAGCAGCAGCACATGATATTATTGATTGAAAAGGAAAATCTTGGAGAATTAAATAATAGGTTCTGTTGGGTAATTGCATTTGTGATGTTTTGGACTAATGTGCGTAGCTCTCTTGAGTCTAGCTTTGAGTTTCTTGCGCCATCTCCTCTCGGCTAAGAGGTTCTTGGATTTGTATACTACAGTGTCATCATGAACCTGCCCCCTCTAATCAATGTTCCTCTTTCACTGTTTCCTTGTTCAGCTATGCTTAAATCATCAAAAGAGAAGTTCAGGGACTCCATATTTTGCAGAATGTTGATTGTTGTTGGGAGAGAGAGAAGGGAGGGAGCTCCTGAGTTACTATAAGAGAAGGAGAAGGGGCTAATTTTGTTTTGTTACAAGAGTTCAGGTTAGTTTTTTCCGAAAGTTGAGTTCAGGTTAGCTAGAAGAGGTTTTTGCACTATTTGAAGTTTATGGACCTGATTTGGTTATAAAACAAGTGTAACATTTCATTGGGGGGAAAGAGAGAAGCTGGGAATCTTCTTGTTATAGTTTGTTGGGCATCCATACAATTCTTGTAATAATCACACGTTGTTTTTTTGGTGTTGGAAGTGAATTTGGATCCTCTACGGTGCATCCGGATGGTGGTGATCACTCGTGAAAGAGAGTACACCCCACTGCCTCCCGTCCAGTGCACATTAGAGAATCCGAGTTCGTTTGAAGCTCATTTCTACAGAAAGAGTTGCCATTCAGTTAAGTTATTGCATATTTGTAAGTAATGTGCATGGTATCTCAATCGTGAATGAATGGGGTGTAGTTATCTATAAGATCATGGAACTGTTTGGCCCTTTAGTCTTTCAAATTTTATTTTTTTATTTTTTATTTTTTATTTTTATTTTTAAGCAAAGAAAATTAGGTTGCATGAGTCGTCTTAATTCAAAGAATTAAAATGGGATTTAGGAAAAGAAAAAGAATATTTAAGACAGATAGAATGATTGCTCGCAAATCATGAGCATATCATTTAAATACAGACGGACATGGTTTTTTTTTTTTTTTTCCTTCTTTTTATTGTGCAATAAACAAATTAAAATTCACAAAATAAATAAATACGTAAAAATCAAACCATTAAAATAAGAGTCTAGCTTTTCTTGCGGAGTTTGATGCGCTAGGTACCCACAATTCACAGAGACTTGGTGGTCCAATTAGGCAAGAAAGACATTTTCCTTGATATGATATCGGTTCAACCTATAATTAAAACTTTTGAACAAAATTATGCAAACCTTTAATATAAGATAATGTTGACATAATAATGAATAAACTCTCACAGAACCCATGACTTTTTGTTTTTCTAAATTTATTTTTAAAAATATAATATATTTAATATATATATTCATATAGACATATATTTGTGATTCTCTCTTGGATTGGAGGAAGTTGCAGTTCGAGGCCCATCCAAAATGTATATGTCTATATGAACTGAGGTTTTAGTTGAAACCAAAGATCTCAAATATGGACCAAACTTGCTAAATTTTCAGATAATGGGTCAGCTCTAGAATGTTAAGAGGTAATTTCGTTCAAAACATTATATCATAAAATCACATATACCGATGTCAGTTAAAAATACCCTCTTAAATAATTGATGGGTTTTTTTTTTTTACAAAAAATATTCATAATAGGAGTTTTTCGCAACGGGCTAACCGTTGAGGGTTTTATTTTTTATTTTTATTTTTGTAATTCACCCTTTTATTTATTATTTTTTATTATGCATACAAATATTTTTTTTTGGGACTGATGCATTAATTAATGAAATGTTTAACAGGAATTTCAAGCAATGTTGATATCTTGAAGTTATCTAGTTCATTGTAAGTGTGCTTGATAACTTAATTTGAATATAGTGAAAATATTTAGCACTTGTTTAAAATTGGATAAAATTTTAATAATTGTGTCTGATAAGGTAATTTGAATATCACTGAAAATGGTAAGCACTTTGAACACTTAAAATCCAAAAGAGTAGTGCAATAGTCAAGGTGGTACAAATTTGGTCTCTCCAAAAGGGAGGTTAGGAGTTTGAACATAAGTAGAGGTTAGGGGTTTCCTTTACTTTCCAAAAATAAAAAAATAAAAATGGGGTATTCAAAATTATTTATTTTTTAATGGACAATATTTGGGTCCCCCCTTAGGAGGCTCATGTGGCCCAATACAATTTGGAGACATGTCCAAGTTTTAAATTGTCTAATCCTTAAATAATTCTTCTCAACAGGTGTCGCTCTCACACTTCGAACGCGTTCCCGCTCTCACATTC